>LOEQ01006266.1:5402-20088 GCA_001685075.1 Bramus lutescens | reverse complement strand
CCTGGGCCCACGCTGGCTGGGCTGTGCTCTCCTGTGATACAATAAAATACTCCCCACGTGCCCTGAACCGCGGAGGTACTTTTCAGATATTTGCTCTTAATAGAACAGTGCATACCGCTATGCAGATTCCTCAACGGAATCAACGAAATTCCTCTCTCCACATTCCTAATCTGGGTGCCATTGTCTGTAACGATACTTCCCAGGCCCACGGTTCTAAACCACATCACTTCCTGGACCGTAGCCCGTCAGAGCCACAGTACTTTACAATCTGTATGATATGACCACCTCTGCTCCCTAGAGGTTTTTACTTCTGGCACTTTAAATGCTGGATTTGCTGTCTAGCTTTTAAAAACCCAAACCAAAATGTCAGAACTTGTGGTCAGAGCAGGACAACCGCCCAAGGCCTACAGCAAGGCTGCCAGGAACACGCTGGAGGCCTGGGAGCTGAATGCCTCACAAAACCATCACGATGACTTGGCTCCTTCACTGCATCCGACCAAAAGAAAAGACGTGAAAATAAAACCTGCAAGCCCCTCCTCACGGTGTTCAGGTAACAACACTTAACAGACAACAGCCGACACGAGGAACCCAACTTAGAAAATGCAAATTGGGAAAGGATCTAAGCGTGTTTAAAAAAAATTCCCTCCTCCCTTAAATATAACTTATGTGAAAATATGAAATTAAATAAAAAATATCTGAGTTATTGCACAAATCATAAGTTTTCAATATTTACATAGAAAAACAGTCCCAAAGTTTAAAACAAGACATGAGGGCAGTAAAACGGCAGCCTGCACACTCCCATGAGAAAGACATGTAGCAGGGCTTGACCTCTCTGCCTGGGNGGGAGTTGTAGATTGATGTCTGAATGTGACGGACGCCTAGCCAAGGACAAGTTGTGCGTGTCTGGGTCTGCCTCTCGCTGCTGCCGCCGTGGGGGCCGCTGACTCTGAGACAGTCCTGAGCAGAGTAGCACATGGGGTCTGCAGCTCATGAGGATTGGAATCATCCAGAATATTTAAACTATTTAAATTGTGAAACCTGTTGCTAAAGAATATTTAGAACACTGGTCCACAGGCCTGTACTAATTACACATTAGCAATATTGACTGTATCTGCATTAAGGAGCCACCGTGGGGCCATGCGAGTGACCCGCAGATATGCTTTTTAAAGTTCTGTCCAGGCACAGGTATGTGTCCATCCCTGTAATGGTGAACCAAATGAATTGGCCTGGCTGCCACTGTGGCCACATGCTACAGGTTGACAAAAGCGATCATGTTTCAGTTTTGTGTGTGGACAACAATGTGGACACTAAAATTGACATATTTTTATGTAAAGTTTTTCTATTCTTTGATTTTTAATAAACTTTAGAAACAACAACAAAAAAAAGAAGTACACTAGCATGCCTAGCATGTTCAAATGTCTGAATTCAACTCCTGGTACCACTGACATGAAGAAGAGAAATTCCACATGAAATTCCACAATAAGCTTGTCTCTTACATTTCTATTATACTTCACAACGAGCTTCTTTTGGCCTGAAAATGCTCAGTGAAACCAACCTGATCCATACATCATCAATAGCACCAATACACTGATGTCTACTCAAACCCAGTTCTCACATCACCGCTGTTATTGCCCTCAATATTTTTACCTCAGGGAAGATAAGCAGAGTCAAGGAACAGCAAAACAAGAGAAGAGAATCAAGCAAATACATTTTCCTAATCCTGGCACAGGACTTGTCTTCCAAGGACTATGCAGCCTTTGTAAGGCAAAAATCACTCCAATGTAGAGTTCAAAGATGGAACCTTAAGGTACCCTGAGACTTGAATGTACCATTAGCATACTTGATTTTTTTGTCAGAAATGTCAGTTTCATAATAGTCTGTTAAAATAGAACTAATTAACAAAAAGATCAACAGTAGATCAAGTAAATAACATTCTATATAGTTACAGAAAAACAGTTGCACACATCACCATTGACACCAATTACCAATATATGGGCTGTGCTGCATCTCAGCCACATTGCTTTAGAAGCTTTCATTCCTAGATCAGTGTCACTCCTCGAGGTAGACAGAAATGAATTCATGCTCTACAATTGTACAACACAGAATTAATATCAGCAAATTGAAAACTTTTCTATACAGAAAAAATAGGAAGCAAAGTCTTAGAGAAATGGATAAAGGCTTTGATGTATAAAGGAAAAAAACCTTGCTTTTTATTAAAATGGAAAAGGCAGTGGTGTCTATGATCTCCACAGCCATCAGAGCAACTACCCATGGGAGGCAGGAAGCCAGTTAGGCCCAGTACAACTCAGCAGCCAGTATTGGTTCAAACTTCTGGAGTATGACTCTGAGTAGTTTATTTTAGACATGTTTAAGCACAGCATAATTTGGTGAAAACTTATTCTGATGATAATTAACTCAATCTTATAGGCACAACAAAGCATATATAAACTCTTTGAGGAACAAAGTAAGTATCTTAGTTAGGGTTTCTATTGCTATGATGAAACACCATGACTAAAGCAACTTGGGGAGGAAAGGGTTTCTTAGGCTAACACTTCCATATCACTGTTCATCACTAAAGGCAGTCAGGCCAGGAACTCAAACAGAGCAGGGACCCAGAGGCAGGAGCTGATGCAGAGGCCATGAAAGGGTGCCGATTACTGGCTTGCTCATGATGGCTTGCTCAGCTTGTTTTCTCACATAACCCAGGACCACCAACCAAGGGATGGAACCACTCACAATGGCCTGGACCCTCTCCCATCAATCACTAATTAAGAAAAATGCCCTACAGCCAGATCTAATGATGGCGTTTTCTCAATTAATGTTCCATTCTTTCAGATAACTCTATCTTGTGTCACGTTCTCAGATGGCATTGCTTTAGGAACAAAGTTGGGCAACATTCGTTTTAAAATACAGAGAAGCATGTTTGTTGGAATAATCATTTTGTACATCTGTGAAGATGTGTCTCTGTTTCACCTCACCTACATGAGGCTCTTTCTAATTAGAAGGTTTAATAAAGAGCTGAATGGCCAATATCTTGGCAGAGGATCACAGGCAGGACTTCCAGGGAGAAGTAGGAACTCTGAAAAAGAGTTTGAGGAGGGAGATTCGACAGCCAGACATGGAGAAAGTTGGACATATGTTATTGAGCCACATGAACGAATGTAGATTAATATGACTGGGTTAATTTAAGTTTTAATAGCTAGTTGGGAACAAGCCTAAGCTAAGGTCAAGATTTCATAATTAATAAGAAGTCTCAGTGTCATTATTTGGGAGCTGGTAGTCCAAAGAAAGTCCTGTTATAGCTTTTTTTTTTATAGCTAATTTTCCTCCTTGGACATAAAGACACATTTCTGTTTCTACCTTGACATGGCCACATTGTCACTCTGCACAATATTCTCTCCTTGAAACAGTCATTAGACTAGTTTCTAAATAGTATCACTAAAAATGTAGCTGGACACACCAATGACAAACCTCTTGAGATATGCAAAATTTCTCAGAAAAGCAGCATTGGCTCAAATACAAAATGACTTGGTAGTCCATTTCACCCTTTCTGGTAATGTAAGGCTTCCTAAGCAAGAGTCCCGGGATCCCTTTTATGTGGCTTCATCCAGACGAGAACATTCTGAGAGGCTGCCAATGATGTCTAAGTGAGCTGCTCATAGCTCTGTCTCCTCATAATGACTCTGTCAGACACAACCATGAGGCCCTGCTTCATCTACTTATGGCCAGTGGGAAGACTACCATCGACTTCTATATCCAAAGATGGGAACTGGATCCTGAATCAGGGAGTCTTTGGCCTCATTTTCAGTGAGTTCCTTTCCTCCGGGCTCAGGTTCTGCTGTTATAACCAAGGCTATATCTATCAGATTGGTCCATTGGATCAAATAGTTAACTGTAGTTTCTGGTTTGATGTCAAGGTCAGCTCTCATTTCTTTCTTAGGTAAGTCTTAATCAAAGTCCCTCTACCCTTATTAGCTTCCAAATGAAAGGATATTGATGAGCACCTGCTAGAGCCATTGGCTTTATGCACTATTCTGGCCTGGATGTCAAAGAAGTATCCTGGCTTGGCTGTTTTCAGAGTTTTGCCACTACCAGGGGTAGTGGGACAAAATGCTTATCCATTGCATCCAAATTTAAGCACAAAGCCCTCAAATTGGCCAGGTCACTGTTGAGGATGGATGGACCATTCTGACCCATCATGGTACAACTCCCCAGAGCTAGTTCCTTATCTTTATTACTAAGGTGGTAAGACTCTATACATCCAAAGCCTTTGTAATAATTCAATTGTTTTTTAGATATAAAGTATTTAAATGTACTGGTCCCGGTGAATATAAAATGATGAACTCCATTGTAAGGTTCTAACCTTCGGTTAGATTTGTGTTGTGGATCCAGAGAAGGCTACAAAAGGGAGAATGGATAAAAAGCTGCACCTTTAAACCTCTTGGGAAATAACAAAGGGCACAGGTGGTGATGGGAATGCAGCAGGTTGCTTTGTGCTGGGGAACGGATGCCCTAAGCTCACCAAGAGACACAGACCAACTTCTCAGGGAGTGCAAAGACTTTGCTTGCATCACAGTGCTGTTCTGATTCCAGGCCCCGGCACAATACTTTCAGAACTCACACAGGCGATAGCAGGTTGCCTGGACTTGACTTCACTGGAATGTACTGGACAATGTAGCTTGATGTGCCTGAATTTAATCAGTTCTAGCATGGTCATATGGCATTTAATTCTGGTCTCGTGCTGATTAATTTTAAAACAAAAATTTCCCTTTGGCATAATCAACCCCAAACCACTTTGCTGATTTGGGCTTTACTACATGACTAAGAATGGATCACGGGAGTAACTTCTATCCTTGCGCATCAGTGGGCGTCTCAAAAGGACCAACCCCTAGCTGGTGTTATTTCCAGATGCGGACTAATATGAAATCTTACTTTTGTAGCTTTACAGGATTCTCAAAAATCTCAGAATAACAACAAAGAAGTTGAAATTGAAACAGAACATGTGACCTGATAAGACAGGAAGATAGCATATTTGTATAATCATTTCTAAGTTATGATAAGGTATTAAGTTTAATAAACATGTCATTCTGGTCATCAAAACATTAATTACTGGTATCTTATCATAATCAACCACCTTGATGGCTCTAAAGCATTTTAGCCCACACTATTTGTGCTTCTTTTGCAATATCTGGAGAAATGAGGTTTCTGTAGTACTGATATTTCCTTTGAGAACAAAGTCTTCACCAGTGTTCAGAGCCGTTTTCTCTGTGACATGGTAGTGGAAAATGTTTCAGCTTCCAGCTCAACTACAAGTCAGCTCCAAGTGCTGATGCCTTGTGGAAGGTGAGTTGTGCTTGTTTCTTAAATAATACATCACTAAAAACAAGATTATAATGCTAACAGGAAGTGAAGAAAATTCTCTTCCTGGTGCTTGAGATGTTGCACCTCTGCAAGTGGAAATTTATGTCACTTTGAAAAAGGAAAATTTGTGACCTGCTTCTTAACAATGAGACGAAGACACAGAGTTCTTCCTGAATGTCCCGATTCTGAACTGACTGTAGCTAAAAATTACTACCAACGTGACATGATTTGGAGACACATATTCTGAGCCTGTTGTTGATAATAAGGACATGAAAATATTATCACTACCATAATTAAGGGAATGTAAATTGAAGCAAAACAAGATGTTGCCTATTTGATTGGCCAAAATTAATTAATTAGTTAATTATTAATTGATAACATAGCACTTTCTCAAAATAAAAATTTTCAAAAAACACAGGTTCCATTTTTATTCATGATAAAATAAAAGGATGGCATTTTTTATTCTTTGTTCTCTTACAGGTGATGTGTGCCACCTGCTTCACAGTCACTCACCTTGAAAGGCAGAGAGACTTTTGTGCTTTCCATGGAAGCATGTGCTGCTTCTAGAGGGGTCTCCAAGCATGAAGAATACATAACATACTTGAGCCCAGCCTTAGACCTACGTACTTAATTTTATACATGATAATACCTTTAAATAATAAGTGGTCCAATTTTTTCTTTCATTTAAATTTATAGGGCAATTCAAATACACATTGTTGTTCCCAGATCTAAATCAGCATAACACTACCTCCATCCTATCAGCCTCATACCAAAGGTTTGTTTACAGAACTACTCAAGAATAGTGCAGCTTGTTACCATCCTATAACTGTCTCTAATAATAACCTAGGCTTAAATAAAAACTTACTTGCCAAGTTCTACATCACAAAGAGAAGTTTTAAGCTTCTAGATGTCCGCTGAATATTTCTTTAGGACACTGATGTTGATAAGGGAAGGCGGGAGATGGGAAAGGGGAGAAGATGAGAGTAATCAAGATGTGCTGTGCATTTGTACAAAATGTCAAAGAACAGATTTAATATGAAAATTTAAATAAGGAAATGCATAGAAGAGAAAGTGATTAAGGAGTTGTACTAAACAATACTTGCTTTATTTTTGATTTGTCACTACTTAAAATGAGGCTCTTGATCTGTATTAGCAGAATGCCAGAACAACTAATTGAATGTTTGTATATTTGACAAATTTCCATCTTTTCACCTACAAAGGATGGCTCATAACACTTGAAGGTAAAACTTGAGGGATTTATGTAAGCTGCTTTGCCGGGGACTAACATCCGTCAAATTCTGAATGGTAGCTATGTAAGTACCAGTGTCTCGTTGTAATTCCTTTACACAACTAGGATGTATCTCCCCACCCCCACATACTCCACACAGACAGAAAGGGAAGGGACTCAGTGCACAGAGTTCAAGATGCAAAACAATATGATCCCAAAGAAATTCAAGGTCACCTAAGCTAAGCATTCACCACTTAATACCACCAACAGTCAAAATTCACAAGTCTTTTAAACAAAAATTATTGTTTATTTAGAAAAACATATATCAAGAAATTTTTTATCTGTACTATGGTTTTGTCTCTGACAATATTTGTAAGAGGGATTTCCATTTCTGCCTCTGCAGCTGCAATTATGCTTTTATTGATTTACAGTTTTTCTTCATGCATGCCTTACTACATCGTAAATGACACCAAATCAGCTGTCAATCAGGCTTAGTGCATCTTTTCACCTAGAAGTGTTCAGAAAACAATGTTTCATTTGTTTCTCAGTTCTATTTTGTACAATACCCCTGTTTGGGGGCCATGATTTACAATCTTTATGGGAATACCTTGCCACTGCCTTAACCACCTCTATAACTTAGGATATCAATCTATAATGGATAATATCTTAACTCTGGTTACCACATCCTAAATCTGCCCTATGGCATTTGTCTCAGAAGATGGCTAGTATTTTGTGAGCTTTCAAATGAAATAAAATTGATATATAGGTCACTGGGGGAAAATTCTCAAGAAAAAATTTCAACGACTTAACAACTCAATTATGGACCCTGTATGTTATACTACTGAGTAGTCAGGGACATAGGATGTAGCTGTGATAAATCTCTGGTAGGAATTCTGGTCCACTCTATGTTAATAATCTCACATACGATCATATAGATCTTGTCAAAGTCCATGACTTGGGGGAGGCCACAGGCCCTAATGGGAAAACCATATTTGTTTTCGTTAGGAGCACATGGCATGACTGTCAGATTGCCTTCTAATTATTGATGATCATGTCCATAGATTAGTGATGTTGTCACTTGAAGAAGCTTCTTTCACACTGGGCAGTGGGAACTTCAGACTCAAACTACTGGAAAATAAGTGAATATTGAGCACTCCGCCTTGAATGGGATGCTAATTCCTCAAGGAGCATCATAGCAAAAAGGATGGAAGAGTGTAAGGGGCAGAGGACGGCATGCGTGTTGGAGGACACTATCTTCTGGGCGTGAGCGGCTTTTATATTCATGGGCTCCTGGCAGCTGTGACTACCTTCATAAAACTGGGTCTACAAAAGCCCTGCCATGGCAAGGGAGGGGGTGACATGGTTTCCCTGAGTATCCACAGTTAATGGTTTCTAGGGGAGGCACAGATATTACATCCAAAGACGTAGCCACTGGTAAGATATTCAGGATCCTGTCAATAATGTCTCATTTTAGCTACTGCAAACAATCTGAATGAAACTTGTTGGGTCTCAAAAGAAGAAGAACAAGGAGGAAGAGGAGGAGGAAGAAAATTAGAAACTGAAAGTGGACCATTTGAGAAAAAGAATGGATCAACAGGACTAGAAGGGTGACAGGAGAGGGTAACAGGGGTGAAATGAACATAGTACATTGCAAACGTCTTTAAAAATACCAAACCAAACATTTTTGATATGCACAATTGATATATGGTAATAAAAAAGCATAAGAAGTACAGATGGATACTTCACCTAGATCATCAAGAAATAAAGAACCAAAGCAAATATATCTGTATGTTTGTTTGATTTAGGACATCATGGTTATATATTATATTTTATTTAGAAGTATCAAATAATCTCAATTAAAACAATTCAATTTATAAGCACACTATGCACAATATTTTACAAATAATATATCAAATTAATATATAATTTCATATAATAAATATGTAATGTATTATTATATCAATATTAAAATTGAATCATATGATTTTAATGCCAGAACACATTGAAATTTTCATTAAAGTAAGTAGAAGATTATGTATATATATGTATGTATATGCATATACATACATACATACATATACATAAATATATACATATGGGAAGGCAGGTCAATGCTGAGCCAAACTCTCAGTCCACTATACTTAATTAATAGTATGCTTCTAAGTAGATTGTTTTTGGTTTGTTTGTTTGTTTGTTTTAAGAAATGCTGGTTTTCAAGAGATGCTGTTTGTCAGCCAGCTAGATATGGTGGCTTATATCTGTACTTTTGGTATGAGGCAGGAGAATTGCTGCAGCCTTGAGGCCAGACTGGACTACAGAGTGAGATCCTCCTTCCACCCCACCCTCCCCACAAAAGAAAAGAAAAGAAAAGAACAACAGAAGGAAATGTTTTAGGTAATCAAGGACACTCCTTCACTCATAGAAACACCTGTGTGAAATAGAATTAAGACATGTCATCTCGAAATTGAGTGGAACAGTCTTGTAAATCCCTGTGTGAAAGTAAGTTCAATGCAACCACAATGTGATTTCTATCCTCTACACAAACGTTGTGTGTCACACAGAACTTGAGACTTTTCGTGTTTTCATATAATTATACCACACACCATTTCTACTCCTCAATAACAATCTGTGAAACACATAGATGCAAGGGAATGGGATATCATTTCCCCCTAGATGGCCTTGGACTAGCTGTATGTTTGAATATGATCTTCAAACTTCTGATCCTTTTGCCTGGGTTCTAGGATCACAGACATGTAACATCATACCTAACTTTTTGTATACAAGGGACTGAACCCAGAGTTCTGTACATCCTAGATAAGGAGTCTACCAACTTTGCTATATCTGCAGCCCCCAGAATGTGAAAACTTCAAAAAATAAACACTTTTTATCCTAAATAATACTACCAAGGCAAAATGCTGCCATTTAGAGAAAAATCCATTTTGTGTAGATAGAATATCAGGTAAATTTCCTCACCTAAGATCCAAATTTTAGTGACATTCAAATTTGTATTTATATATTCCCCAGTTTGTGTGTGTGCGTATGTGTGGGGGGGTTATATTCACCACACGTGTGCCTCTGCCCTGCCCAGCGAGGTCAAGAGAGAATAGGATCCCCTGCAATCACAGTTAGAAGCAGTTGTGAGACACCATGTGAGTATTCGAAAACAAACCAGATCCTCTGTAAGAGCAATGAATTCATTTAATTACCAAGCCTTTACTCTAGCCCCATAAATCTATATTTCTGTGTCCACAAGCAAAGCAAATAAAACAAATGCATAAATAAAAATCTTCTGATAGAAGTTTGTAGGGGTTGATTTGTGCTGTCTGTGCACAGCACAATCTTTGAAGTATTTGATTTGTATCATCACTGACAAAATTAATATCATTTACCAGGGCACAAAACCAGCTATAGCAAATGGACAGAGGTATGACATTGGCTATGCAGTCATGAAGAATACATGACTTAAAATTGGTTTGTTTCTCCTGATCCACCTACCCCAAGAACACTTACTCAATTAGAAAACAAGAAAAGACATTAGGATCTAGAGAGATGGCTTAAAACAGCACCTCTCAACCTGTGAGACAAGACTCCTTTGGATGCCAAATGATCCTTTCACAGGAGTTGCCTAAGCCTATTGAAAAAGCACAGATATTTACATTATAATTCAAAACAGTAGCAAAATTACAACTATGAAATGGCAATGAAAATAATTTTATGATTGAAGTCAGCACAGCATGAGGAACTGCATTAAAGGGTTGTAGCATTAGGATGATTGAGAACCAATGGCTGAGAGCTTGAAAGCATGCACTATACTTTCAGAGGATAAGGGTTTGCTTCAGAGCATTGATGTGGCTTACATCTGTCTGTAACTCCAGCTCCATATGACCCAGCACCCTCTTCCAGCCTACTTGAGCACCCAAACGTACATGGTACACATTCATACATGTATACACAAAAGTTGGGAGATGCAGACCCTCAGACCCTGAACTTTCTATGACCTCTTGCCTGCTGGAGTAAACAACTTGTTTTTCTATTTTTGCAGCTGCCCTGAGCACAAAACCCACACGAGTTCCTGATAACAAGGAAGTGGTTTCTGGTGGGCTTGCAGTAGAAAATCATGAGAGCTAGGGCATGGCCACTAGTCAAGGAAAGTGCTATATAAGCTGCCTTAGAACATAATAAAATTTGCATTCTTGCTTCAAGAGTGACCCATGTCTCTGTGTTCTTTAATCCCCAGGCCCTTTCCCAACCACAGTTTCAGGTGGAACAGGCACCACACACAAAAAAACTTTTATAATCTTTAAAAAATGCAAATCGCAATCAATATCATACCACAGTCTGGTTACAATCTCTATATACAAATGCTTGTATATCCCCCTAAGCTCAAATTATGATGTGCTGAACTCAGTTTAGTTTAGCAAGGCAACTTGATATGTCATGCTTTGTTGATCCCCATGGGAAGCCTGTCCCCTTATGAACAGAAACGGGAGGAGTGAATGGGGGAGAGGGAGAAGGAATTGGAGGAGGGGAGGGAGGCTAAACTATTGTCAGGATGTAAAATAAATGAAAAAATTTAATGATAATAACAATAATGATAATTAATACTAATAATGAAAACCAGAACCTAAATTTCACTTAAAATATGGGACAAAAGCATGTGATTACATTGTTTTCTGTGAGATCTATAAACTCCCATCTGGAAATCATTAGCTATACATTAAAAATAGAAAATTAAGGTGATAAAAAAGAGGAAATAAACCCTGGCCTCTCCAAAAAATAAATAAAGTTTTATTCTTTTTTCTATAGTTTTGACTTTATTAATTTAATTTCCTTTCTGTATCAGTGAAATATGCCTTCTCTTTCTATTTGCAGAAGTAAATGACCTTTCTCGTTATTTCCAATCATGACAAACAACAGGGAAAGCAGTAACAATGGATCCCTGGCTGATGTGAATATTGCCTGACACCAGGGCCTGTCCTCCCTAACAGGCAAGGTTGGGTCACAGTGACTGCATGGACTAAGAAAGGCAAAACACAGCTAAGGAGGTTATTCACAAGGAAAAACTTTTATTATGAAAAGAAAAGAGAAGCAAGAAAAAAGAATTAAATTTCCCAATTATAGATTCTCAATTTCTAAAACCTCTTATCAAGTTTATAAATGCAATTGTTAAATGTCTGCTAAGAGTGGCAAACAAATAGGCCAGCACTCAGAATAATAATCTCTTATTGAAAGAAAAAAAAAACAAGAAAAATGTCTTTTTATAATAAGCCTGGGGCAAGAAAACAAGTCCCTATTTCTTTGAAACTATAAGTGCATCTTAGGATGGTTTCTTCCTCCATTCAGAGTTTCCTGGCAGTATTCTTCTATAAGAGATATTTGGCCTTAGTAAGTGGTAAGTGCTGTTGCCATACATGTACACCCACATGAGTTTTGCATCACCTCTTGCAAGAAGAAGTGGAATCCACTAATTATTTAGATATTTAAATAATTCCAGACACAGTCTTAAAACATTTCAGAGTTAGGGACCCAACACTTCTTTGCAGGGTCAACTTTGACAGTATTTGACTAGGACTCATTTCTACTCATTGACTAGGAAAATACTTTAGCTTTACCCAAAACACATCAAGACAAGCTGAACATTGAATTCTGTAGGAAAACACAGAATGACGAGAACAATGACATTTTCTTCAGGGGTCTTGCATGTGTTAGAATACTCACGTGTAAATGAATTTGTATCTCACATTTCTGTCTTGATATGAATGCTACAGTATTTACTCTTACAAACTAACAACTGTTTTCCATTTTGCCGCACTTCAAGTGACCATGTTTCAGACAGGATATTGTATTGGATTACCTCTGAATCAGTCACAACTCAGGAGATCATATCTCCTTGCCAAAAAAAAATAATAAGACGTGAGTTTGTTGATTGTTGACATTTATTCATAAAAGAAATAGGTCTGGAGGGTCATGGGACCCTCACATGACCATTGAGACCCCTCCTTTCTGCTTGTTGTATGTAATTCTGCCATAACTATAAATGGTTTTGGATCTCGTAGGAAAGGGATTGATTATAAAGGCTTGAAAATACTAGGAAAAAGATCTATGTATCCACAGGGGCATCAACATCCATACTAGATAAAGACCTCCCCATCTGGTTGCTTTAAGGTCACCCATACTCCTGCCAATAGCCCCTCACTCATGGTCTGTAAGCAAAGCCTAATGAACTTGTTGGAACCAGGGTGAATTATGGTTGGATTGAACTTTGGTCTGTCACTAGGAACTGTGGAAAGAGTGAGAGTCAAAATTGCTTAGTCCCTGGGAAGGCAAAAATTCCGGTGACACATTGGCATCATTAACAAGATATAACAAGTATGGAGGTGAGTTTGGAGGCAGCCTTGCCATTGTTCCTGCTAGAGGTGATAAGACAAACAGGTAAAGTTTTGCCGTTTGAGGGTAGAGACTTACAGAGGGAACTTTGATATGGGTGTGTCCTGTGTGACTTGTGGTAGACTTTTTGATGTACCAGCAGTGGCCCTGGCAGTTCAGGAGTAGTGAGAATATGTAACTAAAGTGAGTCATCTGACTGTGAGGTGTTTGTGAGGACAATTCTAGGATGGTAGTCTTCTAGGGCCTCTTCCTGCCTCCACCTCCTTAAGCAAATCCTACTGGCATGTGCCACCATAACTTGGAAAGATGATTCAGCAGTAAGAGCATTGCCTGCTCTTCCAAAGGTCCTGAGTTCAATTTCCAGCAACTACATGGTGACTCACAACCATCTGTAATGACATCTGGTGCCCTCTTGAGGAAGAGACCTGGTCAGTCATTCTCATCAACTTAGACCATGAAACCCAACATGGATAAGTTCAACAGAACAGCCATATGTGGGTTGCCCATGCATGCCTCAGCCTTGCCAGGGCAAAAATTTCATTAATTTTTCAGTCTTCTAGGGAGTATGGAATAGAATTCTCTTTCCACAGATGGGGTCTACCCCATATGTGTGGAGATGCTCTGAGAACAACTAACAATCTAAAACAGATATTACACTCCTTGAGAACAGCATGCCAGAGACAGGGTATTGGTAAGCAGTTACAAAGGAAGACTGGCCACTGCTGTGTGTAATAAGCAAAACTAATGAGTTCAAGATGGACACTTGGAAGAAAATTGTAGGTTTAAGGAAGGAAATGCCATTGGGGGGAGCATATGTTCTCTATGTTGGTTCCCAATCTAGCTAAAAATCTGATTAAAAGAAGGGGAGATTGAGATGTTGGCATGCCACTTTTCACTGGGAGGAGGCAGAATGGTAAGGAGTACATAAATCAAATCTGTATTAATGAGTCCTTCCTGGAACTTAAAGCTTGGAACCTGGGAGGAGCCATGTAGCATAAAAGAATGGAGCAAAATGGAGGTTTTAATGACAATTCCTAGAAAGAAACCATGTCTGCAAAAAGCAAAACAAAACAAAATGATTGATTAGAACTGCAGTAATATGCATATGCAGAGGTTTGAATGTTACAGATCAGAGGATAATTATCTTTCTTTTTTCTCTAGCTTTAGCTCCCTGGATAGCCATTCCTTGTATATCTTTGTCAGAAAAAAAATGCCCTATGTTCCTGGGCCATGATCACTCTGAACAAACTCCAGAACATGCTCCAGAACAAACTGTCTTTTGTTCCCTTTAAGGTGAAAGCTGTGGAGCTTTGTTTGTTTGTCTGTTTTTGCAACAACAGATACAACAAAAGACCCCCTTGAGTCCCACCTGTGATGCCAAGAAAGAGAAAATCCATGATCCATTATGGAGATAGTGGTCTTAACAATAGTCTGGTGTAGGATCTATCCCTGGTGCATGAGCTAGTTTGTTGGAGCCCATTCCCTATGGGGTGATGGCATGCTCAGCCTTAATGCAGGGGAGAGGAGCCTGGTTCTGCCTCTACTTAATGGGCCAGGCTTTGTTGACTTTCCATGGGAGGCCTTACCCTTTGGGGAGGAGTGGATAGGGATGGGCTGGGATGGGAAGTGAGGGGAGTAGTAGGAAGGGTAAGAGGGAGAACTGGGGTTGTAATGTGTGTGCATGCATGTGTGTGTGTGTGTGTGTGTGTG
>LOEQ01006265.1:93073-123251 GCA_001685075.1 Bramus lutescens | reverse complement strand
CCCCTTTAATTCCCAACTGGTGTGGGATTGTTTATGACTTACGCCTTCAGTTAACCATGTTACAAAGTGTAAGATAATTTATAGCCTTTTTGCACATATTTTCTTGGAAAAGACCAAGACTATAAGGCTAAAAATTCTGAACTTTCATCTAGTTTACTATTTCCAGATACTTGATGTGATCGTATCAGTTGCATTAAATAATCTTCTGTTGCGTGGAGGCCACTTGTTGGTTACCAGCCGCTTAGCCCCAAAATAATCACACAAACTGTATTATTTAAATCACTGCTAGACCCATTAGCTCTAGTTTCTTATTGGCTAACTTTTATATCTTAATTTAACCCATTTCTAGTAATCTGTGTATCACTATAAAGCTATAGCTTACCAGATAAAGTTTCAGTGTCCATCTCTGGCGGGGCTACATGGCTTCTCTCTGACTCAGCTCTTTTTTCTTCTAGCCTTCAGTTTAGTTTTTTTTTTTGTCTACTTATAATCTGCCCTGCTCTGCTATAAGCTCGAAGCAGTTTTTATTAATCAATGGTAATCACAGCATACAAAGGGGAATCCCACATCAATCTTTGATGTAGATATTGATTTACTCACAAATTTAGGCTATTGTGTTTAAAATGAACCTTATGTTAAAAAATGTAATAGATAATTTATTATTTATTTATCATTTACTATTTTATAAAATATTTTCAAATGTAAAGTTTCAGTAAGTAGATGATGAAAATGTTCTCAACTACTGGAATATTTAAAACAATAAATATTGCTAATGTTTCATTCTGCTACACTTATAGAAAATTATCTCACTCCACCTTCATCAGAGAAATGTTCTTCTGCAGTAGATGGTAGCAAACTGCGCAACAGGACAATGTGTAGTGAGAGACCTTGTAAAACTCAGTCCTACATGGAAGGTTTCCCATCAAACTCCTCATCTCAGGACACAAGGAACCACAGAGAAGAGGAAGCAGAAAGATTGTAAAGAAGGAATGAAGGACACCAAAGAAACAGTGCCTTTCAAACACAACAGGACTAATGCCTATATAACTTCCCAGAGACTATGACAGCAGGCACAAGGCCTGCATAAATCAAATCCAGATGGATCCCAATGATAAGAGAGGGAAGTGGACATGAGCCTCATGCCTAACCAAGACACTGTCTCCAATGATACTGCTCACAAAGGAAGTATTACGTTCTACGGTGGAATCTCACTGGGTATAAAAATCACACTTTAGGAAAGACCCAGCAGTAGATGCCAATGCGACAGACTAGCTCAGCCAGGACACTGGGACTGACGGGACAGGGTCTTAGGAATAAGTGGGTAAGGAGTCAATGAATGACAAATAGGCACAAGACTCAAAGGAATTGTATCTGAATGCATTCTTAATAAGCATGAGACTTATCCTTTAGACAGAAAAAATTGCTTAACAGCATGTATTATTTTTTATGTGATACAGATTATTCTTAGAATTATTATATCAGATACATGAGAATAGAATTTTATCAGACAGATGTCCCTGGGGGTGAGTCTGCGGTTGGTCGTGCTAGACATGGCTTGGCATTAGTTTTGATATAAATCTTTATCTAGGCTATGAGTTCATGGCATTTTGAGCTAAGGGCAAGTAGTTGTGGTTAATAGTCACACAGTCTTTTTATATCTCTGCAATCTATGCAGAAGAACTTCTTTCCTTCTCCTTCTCCATATTTCTAACTNCTTGGCATTAGTTTTGATATAAATCTTTATCTAGGCTATGAGTTCATGGCATTTTGAGCTAAGGGCAAGTAGTTGTGGTTAATAGTCACACAGTCTTTTTATATCTCTGCAATCTATGCAGAAGAACTTCTTTCCTTCTCCTTCTCCATATTTCTAACTCCTTTTCAAACCTTCCCCAAAACCAATCTCAAGACATTACAGGCACTTATCTCTCTCTTCTATCCTTATCCCAGCTTTACTATATCTGTCTTAATTGCTTAATTAAGTTTGCCTTTTGTTGTTTATTTACTAAGCACCAGATTAAACCTGGACACCTTCTTACCTTGAATGTTAACCCCTCTTCCTCCATTAGCATCATATACTCCTGTGTATGGCAATGTCTCATTAGTAGACTCTGGAAACTTAAACATACTATCTCCTGTTTCAGAAGAAACCAGACTCTATTCCTAACAACATAAGCAGGTAATGCCAAAAGTGCAAGGGCTCCAATTCAGAAGCATAGTACACACACCTTCTCTGCGGGCACTCTTCCTTGAAGTTTGTGCTACAGCCTATGTGAGAGATCATGCAGACTCTGCAGGAATTGACGTGAGAGGCCAACACATAAAAAACCTCAAAGGTAATGGATGGACAGCACAGTGCACAATCAAGAGGAAAGAGTGAGAATATTTACTGATACATCTTGCTGTACTACTAGTAACCCTTCTGAGCCCTGCCTCTTTAAAGGACATCAGAATTTCCTTCAGTGGGATGGACAGATGGCTTAATAGCTAAGACATGAGTTTAATCCCTAGAAGTCACATAGGGTGGCTAACAAATCACCTATAACTCTGTCTCCTGGGAATCCAATACCTCTTCTGGACTACTCAAGCACCTGTATTTATACACACACACACACACACTTGAAAACATTCATATTCATACACAAGCACATGCACGTATTTTTAACAAAATAAAATTTTAAAGTATATATACACAAAATACAGTATTCCATTTTTTTGAAGGAATGACCCACTTGAACTTAGTAAAAGATGAAATACTTGCCTCCAATTTTAGAGCTTTTGAAGAAATTTCTCTTAAATACTAATTCTAACAACAAGGTCCAAAACCATTCATAATTAAATATTTTATCAGTCTTATAATGAACCTCAGTTTTCTAGGAAATAGAACAAAGAGAACATGTAATTTAATAAAGATTTTGTAAGTTATACCAAAAATAGTACCTTCTGTGATAGCTGATCATAATTGTCAATCTTACTTGATCTGGAATCAACTAAAACACAAGCTGCTAGGCACTCCTCTGATGGATTTTTTGTTTTTCAGATTGTTTGAAACAAGAGGGCTCTTTTTCAACCTGGTCACATTCTGGTGGCAGTTCTCATACAGGGAGAGGAAAGAAGAAAACTTACCTTTTGGTTGGTTTGTCCTCACTCCAGCTGGCAAGTTCATCTATAGTGTTGATGCTGCCTTTCCTCACTAATATTAGAACTAACACCTTTGATATTTTTTTGTAAAGATCAGCAACTGTATATGAATTCTCCAGGCCTCAGCACTAGATTGGGACTGCTCAGACATTTAGACTCTTGGAAAGAACAACTAACAGAGTCTCAGCCTCCCCAGTTTGAAACAGGCATTGTTGCAATACCTGGACTGCATCCTGCAAAATACATATAATTGTTGTGGAATGTTATTTTAACTAGGCAGAGATGATGTGTTACATTAGTTTATGCTGCAAAATATTACTTTGTAAAGGTGTGTTACACTTGTTATTGATATAAAGATGTGTTACTTTTGTCTATGTTGCATTTACATAATTATGTAAGGATATGTTACATTTGTTTTCCCCTGCTTGCCTAAGATACCTGATTGGTCTAATAAACAGCTGAAAGGCCAATAGCTAGGCAGGAAAGTATAGACAGGGCTGTAGTCAGAAGTTCCTGTCCTGACTGGTCCCACAGCTGTTCAATCCCAAACAAATACACAGAGGCTTATATTAATTACAAACTGTTTAGTATATTTGTTTAGGCTTATTATTTACTAGCTCTTACAATTTAAATTAACACATAATACTTGTCTGTATTTAGCCACTTGGCTTGGTACCTTTTCTCAGTAAGGAATTCTCACCTTGTTTCCTCTGCATTTTGCTGGTGACTGACTCTCTGCCCTTCTTCCAAGAATTCTCCTAGTCTTATTGTCCCATCTCTAGTTCCTTCCTGGTTACTGGCCAATCAGCATTTTATTAAACCAATATGAATGACAAATCTTTATAGTGTTCAAGTGGTGTGGGAAGTCCTTCTGTATATGTGTTGCTTTTATTGGTTAACAGATAAAGAAACTGTATTGGGCCTGTGCAAGGCAAAGCAGAGCTAGACAGGGAAAACTAAACTAAATTCTGGAAGAAAGAAGGCAGAGTCAAGGAGATGCCATGAACCCACCAGAGGGGAAAGACCCAAGCCGCCAGCCAGAACCTTGTCAGTAGGCCACGAGCCTTATGGTAAAATATAAAATAATGGAAATGGGTTAACTCTAAATGTAAGAACTAGCTAGAAATATGCTTAACCATTGGACAAGGAGTATTGCAAATAATATGGTTTCTGTGTTATTATTTTGTGATCTGGGAAGCTGGGAACAAACAAGCCACCTCTTACTACATACAAGAGAAAATAAAGAGGAGAAATATAGGCTCAATATTTGGAAAAAAAGAAGAGTAGAGAATGAGGGACACACCTGGGGCAAGAAGCAACACAACCACCAGACAGACAGACATGAGAAGTAGTGAAAGTAAGCTTTACAGAAAGAAAAAAAAGCCCAAGGCAAGAGGTAGATAAGAAGACACAGGTGAATTAAATTTAAAGAGCAAGTGAAAAATGAGCCTAAACTAGGCCAAGGATTCAAAACTAAATCATGATTTGAAAGCTAGTTGGTGGCTTAAAAGAAAAAGTCTGGTACATATTATAGTACCCACACACACACACACACTCATTTTATCAGAGAACTTTGACAAATATGCCTTCTTAAGGAAATGATGCTCAGTAGAAACTTACATAATAAATAGAACTACATCAGGCATAAGATGCAGCTAGATGTGTGGAAAGAAGTAAATAATTGGGTATAAGAGCAGTCAAACCATCAGTCTTTACGGATGTAAAGAAGGAAACATGTCACAATAGAGAAGAGGCAGTCTTGGCATTCTGTGTTACAGAAATAAAGCAGGACTTTGTTGTATTTTAACAGTAACTCTGAAGTTAGTCTTAGGAGGCACAGAAAGTGTTTCATTTCATCAGGAATCTCTGTAATAAGATTTGCATTTATCGTAAGTAAACTAAAATATGATAATAACATCGAAGGGCCTGCAAAAAGTGTCGCAGTAAGGTTTTAAATTTTTAAAAAATCTGAGTTATTTAGATATAGGTAGAAAATGACTAAGAAAAAACTATACTTTTCTGATACGGAGGATGTGGAAGATGAGAAACAGCAAAATTTTTCAAAATGAGTAATGCAAGAAATATCAGTTATTAGAAAATAAATCAAAAGTTTTGTTTTGGAACATAATATCTGAGATGTCAAGGTGGCATTCCCTGGTAAATGTCAAAGCACATTTAGGTAGATGAAGGGCAGATAGCAGGTAGCTATGGATAGAAAGAGACAGACATATAAATGACTCTGAAAACAGGACCAGCAAGGGGTAATTTCCAAGGACAGGTCTCTTTAAGGTATGAGATGCAGATATAAACATGAGGAAGAGACTATGGCACTTGAGTGTCCTGAAAGCTAAAGCTAGAAGCTGCACACAGGGCCATGTGTGCAATAAACCCAAAATTGAGAAATCAGCAGCATGTGAATAGTAAGTATGAGATTATATTATGTTATTTACTGAAAGTGGCAAATTGAAGCCCTTTATTTTTTCACATTGTCACATACATGATTATTACACTCATGTAGGATATTTATTTTATCTATCAATTCTTTCTTATTTTTAAGCATGTAGATGTTTTACCTGCATGTGTGCCTGTCTGTGTGACTGGTACCTTCTGAGGCCAGAAGAGGTGTCAGATCCCCTGGGACTGGAATTACAGGCAGTAGTGGGCCACGGTGTAGATGCTGAACATCAAACTCATGTGCCCTGGTAGAACAGAAGTTTCTCTTAACCATCCCTCCAGCCCTTACCAATCGATTTTTCTACATTCCCAGCTATTCCTCACTAATGTATCTCTAATAATCTCTAGGAAGTGCTTAATTATTTTGGTTTCAAGAAAACTGCAAACGCACCAGTCATCATTGAAATGATGATAATATAGTAAGACATTTCTGTCAAACAATTTGGCTATAATTCCTTTTAAAACACATATGTAAACATGCAGAATACAGACAGGGAAGCATATCTGAAGCTAAACCACTTCTAAATCAGAATCAATTCAATTACTCTTAGGCTTATTGTGCAATTTATGGATTATCTAGCTCGGCTCCATTTCTATTTTCTTTTGCCAAATTTTCTGCTTATTATACTTCTTCTAGGATGTGATCCAAGAAAATGTGGGAAAAGTCTGATTAAAAACATGGCTATTTATGAAAGCTGTCTTTCTTAGGGGAAAGCTATTTGGTAGGATAAGAGTATGATTATGTATAGGAAATTAAATTAAGAAATCATATGTGGATATAAACTGCATATTTCACTAATTATTTCAGCCTTGTAAGTTTAAATTATTCTTAACTGTTTGCTGTACTCCTTGGTCATTTCAATCTTCATTTTCTTTCCAAATACAACTTTGCCAGAAGCATAGTTAAAAGATGTATTTGTAGTTCCTGAGACTGGAGCAACAAATAAAAATTCTAGAGTCATACATAATCAAAATATTTGCTTCCTATGTACACAAAATTACATAAATATACACACTGTTTATATGTGCTCAAATACGCATATACAGACACACACATGGATACCTATATGTTCATTCATGCCGAATTATCCATAAACATGTATACATATACTCTCTCACACACATGTATATATATATATATATACAGACACATATACATCCACATACCAAACTAAGCTTATACAATTTAATTATATTTTCTGTGTGTATGGTGAGTGCAGGGGCCGCGTGTACCATGAAGCAGGTGCAAATGTCAGAAGACAGCCTTGGGTGTTAGGCCATGCTTTTCACCTTGTTTGAGACAGGGTCTCTTCACCATGGTGGCTGCCAGGCTTACTGGAACATGGGCTTCTGGAGAGGCTCCCATCTCTACATCCTGTCTAGCTGCAGGAAGAGAGGGATTGCAGAAGAGCTCTACCATGTAATATTTTATGTGGAGTTTGATGTTACAAAACTAGGAACTCATGTTTTCACAGTTCCTCAGCGTGTGGAGTTTGTTTAGATTATGGGATTTTATTTTGGGGTTTGTTTTATTCTTGTATTGTTTTCCTCGGTGTTTGTTTGTAGTTACCATTCTGTTGCTGTGAAGAACACAATAACCAAGGCAATTCTTACGAGAGAAAGCATTGAATTGGGGGCTTGTTTATGGTTTCCGAGGGTCAGTCCTTTAACATCATGGCAGGAAAAGACAGACAGGTGTGGTGCTAGAGCGGTAGTTGGGAGCTTTACATCCTAATCCACAAGCAGCAGGCAGAAAGACACCAAAACTGGGTTGGTTTTTCGAGCCCATACCCCAGAACAAGGCCACATCTACTAATTCTTCCAAACAATTCACCAACTGGAGACTAAGTAGGTAAATATATGTGTCTATTGGGGCCATTCTTACTCAGACCACCACATATTTTGGAAATCTAGTGTAGCCTTGGACTCATGCTTTTTCTTTCCTGCAGAAGACTGGCCTTCAGTTTAACTAACTTATTTACACTGCTAGTAGAATGTTCAGGTATACTTCAACTGATCATGTTTCCTCTCCCTCCGCCAGAGCATGAGAGGTTATTTCTCCGGTACTCACTGGAAGACACTAGGAAAGCTCCTACAGGTCAAACTCACAAAGCCAGTGGCTCAGAATGTCTGGGTCCTGTTGTTTTCTTGCACCACCAACAATACATCAGTTACAGCGAATACTTCCCTGTGTCAGCAGAAGCTTCCACAGATGGCTGCACTGATGGGTTTCTGCTTCTGCAACCTGTGGTTCTCTCTGTTTGCTCATAGGTGCAACTAATTTCTGAGAGGGGCACAGTGTTTTGCCCTGTGACCTCACCTTTTTGAAAGATCTCAGAAGAACTGTATTTTCAGTTAATTCAACTTTTTCCTTCTTAAAAAATTCAGTAATGGCTCTCAACTTTCTGTGTCTGTAAGTAGAACTCAGAATTTGTTTATTTTTTGTTCTTCTTTTTCTTCTTATTCTTCTTTTTATTCTCCTTTCTCCTTCTTCTTTTGAAGAAGTTTTGAGAAGGATGAAAAAAATCATGAGATCAATATGTCATAATGAGAAATTTTGATATTACATAGGCAAATGAATCATGTTATAGATATAATGCTTGTATCATTTAAAGGACAAATGAATGTTGATATTGTTCTCCACTGCTTAGAATGTTTGCTACCAACTTCAATGATACTCCTGTTGACACTTGTTAAGAACAACCAGTGATTTATTCCAGGCTATTGTGGTACACCAAGTTGCTGTTCATTAACTGGCAAAACGATGAGATAAGACAGGCTGAGAAAACAATTTTGTGTTGATAAATTGCTGTGTACTTGTTTGAGAGCCTGGCATAAATAATCTTATTTTTCAAGGTGCAAGGAGTAGATAGCAGGAGTCTGTTAGGTGCCATGTCAGAAGTACCAAGACAGCAATATAGCATCCTCAGGGCTTTCTTTGTGAAGCTCATTAATTTATGGTTTGCATCAAGGAGAAGGATTTCTAAGGAAATTCTGGAGTCGGTTTTTGATAATTATCAGTGATTGAACGTCATTGTTGAAAAGCGGTGCCTATTATTTGTGCTGTTTAGGAAAGATATCTGTGTTTTTCAGGAAATTAATGCATTCTCTGAATTCTTGGAGGGAACAAGAACAAGAGTTATTTGAAGAGGATGTTCTCTTCTGTCATCACTATCTTTTATTGTTTCATCTTAATATTAAAATGAATCATCTTGTATGGTAAGTTAATTTTATGTCAACTTCAGTGTTAAAGAACAGAGCAAAGTGTGCCATATTGGGAAAAATGGTGTATGTGGCAAAAAAAAATGATCAAAGTCTTGGGACTATATTAGTAGTAGTAAAATATTGTTGAAATGCTAATTAAGCCTGCAAGAATTAAAGCAATACTTCACACATTAATATCCCATCTGTGTTGGAGCAAGGGAGAAGTTTGCTCTTTATCATTAATTAGAAAGTAAATCTAGCATTTTAGATTTGTAAAAATATTGTTGGACATTGAAATATTCTTGATACAATTTCATAATGTACAACATCTTGGTCAGTCTAAATGTAAGGAAGCTACAAATACTGCATAAACTACTATCTCCATTTTATTATATTTCAGTTTCTTTATGCAAAAAGTGATTTGTAGATGTATATGGAAGAAGAGCTGCTAACACTGCATCTGCTGGACTTCCTGTGCCAATTGATGTGACTACTCTCGATATGATTCAGCTGGAAAACTGTGCTCTATTGGGTATTCTTTGCTCATTAAGTATTTTGTTGTTTTGTTTGTTTAAATTTAATTCACATGTACCTTTCCTTCTTCTTCTCCTCCTCCTCCTTTTCCTTCTCCTTCTTTTCCCTTCGCTTTCTCCTCGCTCTTTCCATCCCATCACCGCTTCCTCCTCCGTGCCCCTTGTCTGTGTAGTGTGTATTTGTGGTGTGTGTGTGTGTGTGTGTGAAGGTGTTTTGGAGGGCCCACAAAAAGAAAAGTTATTGGATCCTGTGGTAAGGTTGGTGATTGAAAGACACCTATTTGGCTGTTAAAAACCAAAGTATAGGCCCTTAGAAAAATAGCAAGAAGTATGAGCAATTGAGCCTTCCTTCCAGCACCAGTTATTAATTATCCACATATTCTATCTGCCTTACTTTTAATTTACAATTCCCAAGACTCTCTGATAAATCCATTCTTGTTATATAAAAGGTTATTTGTGTTTTTAAGAATTTGATGTTTGCTTTTATTAAAATATACTAAGTTTAACATTCCATTCAAAGTACAACCAACATGATTAATCAAGATGTGTCCACCGAATGCCTAATTTACAAATGGGGCTTCCTGTAAAGTGAACTTGATATTCATAAGGCAGTCTTACTTTCTGCCTTAATGCCTTACTTTCCCCATTGCTAACCTGCAGATAAAGGAAACAGCACATTGTCAGAACCAAATTAATTCATGTAATTTGAAGAATTTTTGACAGAGTGGAAATACTTTTAAATTTTCGGACCTGTTAGTAATCTATTTTATGAATTGAAAAAGTATTAAAAGAGTCAATACATTTAAGAAACAGACATAAATCTGGATTAAAAGCCTAACAGGAAGTGGAAAGGGGCCACCCAGGGATGGAGAGAAGGTAAAAGTGTGGAAAATGGGCAGAGGGGATTTAAACTAATCCATGAAAATGTCATTGTGAAACTCATTGCTTTGTATATTTGTATTATAAAAAACAGATGATGATTATGAAATTAATAAAACATTGATTTCCTACCTTTCATTTTTCATTTCATACAAGACACTTTGGTAATATTGTTCCTCAAGCCCCTGTGCTCCCAGACCCACCCGACCTCCCCACCCAGAGTTTGTTTGTGCTCTGACTACTGCACCTCATGAGCTGCCTTTCTGAATACATTCCCCTCCTCACGATGCAGTGGACCGTGCATCTTCCTGATGGAGCAGCTCATTATTTCAGTTTTGAACAGTGAGCATATTATTTGTATCTTATCATAAATGTTTAGTTTTGGGGGGAAAGAAATATTTAGTTTTTCTCTAAGGTTAATGACCTATTTGGCTGTTCGTAAGGTTTCCTTTGTTAATTTTTACTGTCTGCAGGATTGCATAATCTACAGTGCTGTTCTCGCTTCCTGCTTGTTTTCCAGCATGATCAGCTATACAAAGATGAAGCACTCAGTGGAAATAGAAGTTTTTATCTCAAATTTCACAAGCATATGAGTCATTTACTATAGAGATTCAAGATGGTACAAATTCATCCATGACTTTAGTTGAAAGTCTGTGGGAAGATCTCCAATTATGGCTCACCACTCTCAATGAGTGTGGTCAAATTCAGATTCCCATCATATGTGGTTTCATTCATGAAAGGTTTCCATTCATAGAATCTATTCATAGAACATCTTTTCCTTGTCACCTCCTGATGCCCACCCACAGATCCGCAGCAACTCTGCTGACCACACTCTGGACTTTACATTCATTGTTCTTTCCTGGGTCGTCACTATAGCTAAAGGTTCATCTATTAATACAGTTCCACTGCAAGCTTATTTCCAGGAATATTTTCTTTCACATGTTACTTTGACATTATGATGTTACTCTCACCTGAATTATTTATACCCTTCTATATCACTGGAATTTATTTTGATTCTTTGGGAGACTTTGCATGTGGACATGTAGATTTTAGCCACTTTCATTTTTTAAGAAGACTCTGTTTTATCGAAGCATTGCTTAAGGATTTCTAAATATTTTTTGCTGTGATTCAAATTTTGCTGAAATCTATTGTAATGATTCAAGAATAATTTAAAACCTGTTTAGTTTCTTCAAATATTTTGGAATATCCCATGTTTGTTTTGATTATTGGTTTACTATTCAGTAAACAATGCATTTCCTTGGCCTTCCAATCCCTTTTCACTTTGTAAATACATATTTGTACCACAGATTATTGTCTAATTTTCATTCTTACTTGTATAGAAGGTGTACTCTGGAAATAGTAAATGTGACTGTATATTGACATTAAGGTTAACTAATGCTGGGACTGGAGAGGTGGCTTAGGGGTTAAGAGCACTTGCTGTTCTTCCAGAGGGCTCGAGTTCAATTCCCACCCCACACATGGTGGCTCACAACTGAAGTTTCAGATAATCTGATGCTGTCTTCTGGGCTCTTGGGGCACAAGGCCTGCACATGGTACCCAGGTCCATGAAGGTAAAGCAGCTATACACACAAAATAATAATATAATCTTAAAAATTAAATTACTTAGTAATATGCTTAATATTTTCTTTATATTTATTGATTTTTCTGTGCATTTATTTTATAAACTAGGAAGCAAATACATACCTCTGGACTTCACAGTGTTTTTAACCACTATATCCTTATTTATTCAGGGATTCTGAAGTTTTGTTAATAAGAACACGTATAATTAATACTTTCTCCCTGATGGTTTTATCATAAAGAGATACGCTCATTCAACAAGATTTCAGGAATCAAGATCAACATATCAAATAATTGCATTTCTTCTAGGAGAAATCATCAACATAAATAAGAATTCTCTTAGCAGAAAAGTATGAGAATTATACGCTAACAATATAAATAGTGCTGAACTAAACATAAATAAGTGGAAAGGCATCATGCATATGTATATGAAAATGTACTCAGTATTTTAAAATAATAATGTTTATCAAATTCGTGTGTTGATGCACAAATAGAATTAAGGCTCCCTGAATATTCTAGATGCCTCTTATATAAAATCTAACAGTATGATATCAAGATTCGTGTGAAATCACATGGGATTCCCAGTGGAGAAATACTGCTAGGATGATCACATGTCCATGTGCACAAGAATTAATTTTAAACTCTATCTTAACCCATACACACTCTAAAGTGCCTCAAAAATACTTAAATTAGAAGTTAAGACCACAAAAATCTTAGAAGGAAACAAATAAAATTTTATTGGCTTGGATTGATTCTTAACTGCACCTGTTAGGATTCAGGCAATATGCTGGCCCCTGTCACCTGGCAGGGTTTTATGGCTGCTATGTCACTACATAGCCTATATGCAGGGTCAAAAGGCCCCTTTAAAAGACAAACTCCATCTATTTCCACTCTATTTCTCGCTGTTCTTCTGAAGAGGCAGACTGGTCTCTTCTTTCTCTTCCTTTTTCTTTCTGTATTTCTATCTCCCTATTTCTCCCTTCCCTCCCCCAATTCCCTTTTTTCAATAAAACTCACACATAAATTCTGCCTGCATGGGGTGTCTGTCCCTCACCTTCCCTGGGCTCTCACCCACCACATGGCACCTTTTCCAATGTACAACACATGCTGTTCTACAACACCAACAACACCAAATATCAATTAAAAAACAAATATCAAAAAATATAGATTGTACTTCAGAATTACTAACATTTGTTATTTAAATGATACCAATGATGAAATGAAAAAGTATAATAATCTTTGTAGAGACAAAAAATACTTGTAAATAACACTTGTTATTCTTTCCAGAACAGATGAATAGACCATATAATATAATCAGAAAAATAAGTAAGAAGTAAAACAACATAGTGAGATGTAGTGACTTAAAACTTGTAATTACAACATCAGGAGCCTAAGGTAAAAGCACTATAAGCTCAAGGCAATCCTGTCTGTATTTAATGCATAATTCATGATGAAAAGATGGAAATGTGGAGCCCCATTATCTTTTACTAATTTTACATAACAACCACAGTTCCCTCTCCCTCCCCTCCTCCCACTTCCCCCATCCACTCCTCAGAGAAGGTAAGGCCTCCCATGGGGAGTCAACAAAGCTTGGTGTGTCAAGCTGAAGTAGGACCAAGATCTTCCTTCCTACATCCAGACTGAGCAAGGTATCCCACCATAGGGAATGGGTTCCATAAAGTCAGTGCATGTACCAGGATAAATCCTTCTCCCACTATCAGGGGCCCCACAAACAGACCAAGCCACACAACTGTCACCTAGTTTAACCCCATGTAAGCTCCCCAGCTGCCAATCCAAAGGCCATGAGTTCCCACTAGCTCTAACTCAGGTCAGCTGATTTTGACCCCCCCTTGCTCATTTAATCCCTCCCCCCCTCTTTGACTATACTCTAGGAACTCTGCCTAGTGCTTAACTGTGGTTCTCTGTATCTGCTTCCGTCAGTTATTGGATGAAGGTTCTATGATGACGATTAGGTTAGTCAACAATCTGATTACTGGAGAAAGCCAGTTCAGGCATCCTCTCCACTATTGCTAGGAGTCTTAGCTGGGGTCATCCTTTATGGATTCTTGGGAATTTCCCAGCACCAAGTTTCTCCCTAACCCCATAATGGATCCCATTAACATTAAGAGCATTTTCTCTGCTTAATAAGAAATCAGAAAAAGACATGCCAGAAACTGGAAAATTTTCCTGACAGCATCTGATACAAAGTTTATGACCAAAATGCACAAAGGACCCTTTAACTGCAACAACAGATAATGAACGGTTCAACTAAAATGCAAAAAGTTCAACTAAAAGCAAAGGAAGGATCTGAAAAAGCATTTCACCAATGAACAATTGTTTTTAAAGAATCATTTGAAAAATATGCACACCATATCATTAGAAAACCGAAACTAAGTCAACAATGAGATACCACCAAACATTATTAGAATGAATAAACCCCCAAACAAGGATAGCATAAAGTTTTTACAAGGATGGGGAGCAATAGAAACTCTTCCTCATTATTAGTGAAAATACAAACTGGAGTGGCCTCTTTGGGAGAGATTTGTTTTATTAATTTATAAAACAGCTCTTTCCTTATGCTCCAGCAACCATGGTACTAAGGGTATATTCAAATGACTTAAGAAAAAGTATGGCTTATAAATGTTTTCAAAACTTGGAAATATCCAATATTTTCCTCAAAAGGTGATAATAATAGGTGAACAGTAGCTCATCCATACAATAGAAGATAGATTGATCAACATGAAATGAGCTACTGAGCTTTTTCAAGAAAATGGAAACATCATAATGCATACGATTGAAAGAGACCAGTGTAAAAGGGCTATTGTATGATTCTAAAACATTCTAGAAAAGATAGATCTGAAGACAGAAAAAAGATGAATGCTTCCCAGGATTTCTAATAAACCCAAATATAAATGTAAAGGTTAGTTAATGAACATATATCACCTGCAACAGACTGACCACACTAATGCAAGAATACAATACAAGAAACTGTGAATGAAAGAGAGAAAATAAGAACTCTGTCGTTCATGATTTGTTTTTCAAATAAAACTAAAAATATCATCTAGAAACAAATATATTAATAAGAAAAGGTAAGGTATTAAGACACCTTATCTAGGTAAGGACATTGCGGTGGTTTAAAGAAAATGTCCCCCAAAGGGAATGGCACTATTAAAAGATGTGGCCCTGTTGGAGGAAGTGCGTCACTGTGGGGAAAGACTTTGAAGTTACTTTTTCTCAAGCTTCCCTCAGTGTGACAGTCAGTCAACTTTAAGATGTAGGACTTTCAGCTTCAGCCCCGTATCTGCCTGCATGCTGCCAAGCTCCCCATCCTGATCATAATGGACTCTCTGCAACTGTAAGCAAGCCACCTCAATGAAATGTTTTTGTTTATTAGTTGCCATGGTCATGGTATCTCTTCACAGCAATAAAACAACCCTAAGACAGACATAATAGATAATTAGCCAAAAAAATGAAAAGATTATCAATATGCAAGTGAATACACCACAACCCAATCACAATGGAAATAACAACCTAAGGGAAAATGAAATATCTTTTACAAATTGACAAGTGTTTGGAAAGAACTCATTCTTTGCTAAGGGGAACTATTAAAAAAAGGCAGCCATTTTGGAAAACAATTTTGTTAAGTAAATTTAAAATAAATAAATAAACAAAACAACAAAAAAGATAACTTATCGGTTTCTTAAAATGCTAAAACTGGAACACTATAGTGTCTGAGCAGGTTTATTTCTAGTCTTCTAACCAAGAAAACTCAAATTCTCCAAAAATTGTTCACCAAAGTTTCATCAGAATTATTCATAGTATGTCCAAACAAGAAACAACCAAAACTCAATGAGTGGATCGACAAAATGTGGAATCTCGGTTCAGATCAATGTTAGCCAACTGTCAACCATGACACACCAAAGTACGCTCTATGTTATATTATATATGAGAAGTAAAGTTTTAAAGGTGTCATAGTTTCACCCTCATGAGAAAATCTGGAAATCTACACCTGAGGGGTTGTCAAACTGTGAATTGTCTGGGATTTTTCTGTGAGAAATGAAAATCTCTAAATTTAATCACAAACATGGTTACATATTTCTGTAACTACATAAAAAATAGTAAATTAACCATTCCCTATAGTCTTTGATTGGGGCATTAAAATCAGAAGAGTATTATTTTTAGCAGCATTGGCAATAGATTAAGAAAGTTGACGGTGAGATTTGATATACATACATACACACATATATATGTAACAATTGCTGATACAAAAATGTCATATATTTTATGATTTTTATATTACATGTTATATAAAACATATATGAATTATAAAACATATAATAGTATATAATATGTCTTCATTTGTGTTTCTATTGCTGTGATGAAATACCATAGCCACAACAACTCTTATAAAAGAAAACATTTAAATGGGACTACCCTACCTTATAGTTTCAGAAGTTTAGTCCATTATTATCACAGCAGGACATAGCTGCATGCAGGCAGTCATGATGTTGGAGCTGAGAGTTCTACATCTGGACCCACAGGCAACTGGAAGTGAACTGTCTCACTGGGCATGGCTTGAGCATAGGTGACCTCAAAGTTCTTCTCCACAGCAACATACCTCCTCCACCAAAGCCATGCCTACTCCAACAAAGCCATACCTCTTAATAGTGACACTTCCTAAGGGGTCTGTTTTCTTTCAAATAATCATAATATATATCACTGTTCAGAACTGCTTGTAAAGACATGTCAGTTAATCCCTAAGTGAGCACTGTGACTGAATGAATGGAAATACCCTAGGAAAGACATTGAAAATGGTGTATTCAGGGTCCCTAAACATTTTATTTTTAATGGTAGTCAACAGCTGAATCAACAACCAGTTAAGTCCTTCAGACTTCAGCCAAGACATCTGTAGTATAAAATATAAACTAAAGCAGTGGTTTCTCGAGGAACAGAAGTGTCAAAATGAATATATATTAAAAGGAGATTTAGTAGAGGGGTTTTCAAGCTGTGGCCTGACTAGTCCCATAATAACTGTCTCCTGACATAAAGATCAAGAATCTGGTGATTTTTCTATCCACAAGGATGGATGTCTTTGCTGGTTTTGCATCTGTGTTGGAGTCTCAAAGAAGCAGGTTCAGCTCCCAGTGAAGTATTGTCCCAGAAGCATGACAAATGAACTCAACAGCAAGAGTGAAGGCAAGCAGGCAAGAACAAGAGCTTCCTTCTTCAGTGCCCTTCATATGCTCCTGTCACCAGAAAGTGTGGCTTAGGTTTAGGATAGATCTTTGGACCTCAAATGATCTGTATTTAGGGTAGATCTTCCAACACTAACCATTCTATCAAGAAAAATCTCTCATATGTGTGCCCAGGTTCTTAGATTATAGTCGATTCCATATATAGTCAAGTACACAACCAAGACTAGCCATTGTAGTGCATATAATTCACTCATAGCAAGGCAGCAGTTTTGGTTGAATATAAAAGTATAATATAAAATAATATATAGATAATATAATAAAAGAAAAAAGTAGTTCCTGGAAGTACTTTCATGGTGTTAAAAATTTAAATGCAAATAATATTTTATTGAAGATTGCTAGCTATTTTATTCAATGATACAAGTTTTAAATTTTTAGATAAATTCTCCAAGTATGCTAGCAATTTGCCAACACTTCATAATTGGCACCAATGATATTTAAAATGTATTTTAAAGAATTCAAATTAAATGTAAATTTATTTAATGGAACTACCACTTCCCAAAGTATTTCAATATTTTATGGAAAATAGATTCTTCTTTCATACAAGACATCCAAGCCACAATTTTCCCTCTCTCCATTTCTCCCCTCCCCTCTGCCACAATCCAGTCTCCTTCTGCTTCTTCTTCAGAAAAGTGCAAGTCTCCTCGAGATGACGGCCAAACAGGACAAAACAGGACACAATAAGACAGAACAAAAGACTTCCTGTATATGCTCCACAAGGCCACCCAATAGGAGGAAAAGAGTCTCACAAGCAGAAAAAATAGAGACTATTAGGGGCCAACTATTAGGGGCCTCGGAAAGACATCACGCTAACAGCCATAAGAACCACTCACTTCGTTTAGACCCATGCAGGACCCAAGCTGCCATTTCAGTCTCTGTGAGCACAAGGGAGTCTTGCATAGTTGGTTCTATGAGCCATATTCTCCTTGTGCCGCCCTCCCGCTCTGACTCCTACAGTATTTCCTACCAGTCTTCCAAGGGGTTAGTTCCCTATCTCAGAGGGGAGCCATCTGATGGAGACCTTTCATTTAGACTCTGCAAACAATGCCTGGCTGTGGCTCTCTGTACCAGCTCCCATCTGCCGCCAGTGAAGCCTCTATAGTTTAAATATCTGCACCCCTTTCTCGTAAGACAAATACTTTATAAGCTTAATTATTTAACATAGCTTCATGAAAATATGACAATTAGTTCCTTTGGTGTGTTGGATTTGACCATTGCATTGGCATCTGATGCATAAAAACCATTAAATAAATACACTTCTTCAATTCATCCTTTTATATTTTCATCACCTCTAGATGCCTAACTGAAATTCTCTTGCTAATTAAATTCCTTCTTTTTTTTTCCAGATACAATTTATACATTTGTTCTGGTTTTCGCTTTTTTCTTTCAGGTTTTGGATAGTTTGCTAAAATAAAAGCCTTCCCAAATTTTCTTGTGCTAAATAACAGTGCCTTAAATTTTCATTTTTATTCTCTGATTTTTGCAGATAGAAATTTCCATTTTGTTTTATTATTTCTAGTTAACTATTATTGAAAAGTGTAATGGTATGCATGTCCTGTTGTATTGTAGAAAGGGGACCAAGCCTTTTACTGAAAGAGTAAGTCAAGTAGATAAAATGAGAAAAGAAATATAAAATTACTGACTGTGTCAGACTGATAGGCAAAGGCTCTTGACATAGAGTCTGGGAATCTGAATTTTGTCTCCAGAGCACGACATGGAAGGACAGAATAAGTCCAGACAAATTGCCCTGTGATGTCCACACAAGAATCATCACACTCATGTACCTACACACATACACACAGTAAAAATTTAACTTCAAAAATATACTATATATATGTGCGTGTGTTGTATGTGTGTGTATGTGTATATCCTCCACGTACCTGCCTCATAAATTGAGAAAGAGCTGTGTTTTACTGAGTATTTTTCTATTTATAACAATATACCTTTACAATGAAGTAATATTTTTCTCATTAGTTCTCTTCAATATGTGATACATTTATTATGCTCCTGATTTTATCATTATCACTATAATAATTATTATTATACAGCAAAGTACATACAAAAATATAACTCTTCAATGAGCCTGACAAACTTCTGCAGAGCTCCAGTGACTGCATCTTATCATCAGTCTCAACCATTTTCACTGACCCTGTTCTTTGCATCCCACTACTGGCTAAGTTTGAAGACAATTCTAGATTTCATATCATTTATTTGTATATCTAATACTGTGGCTATGTAAAAACAGGGAGAAATCTATTCAGCTTCCAAGTTAACCTAGGTGCCTTCCTTATATTTCTAACTTTTATTTCAATCAGAATCAAAGAAGTACCTTATATTTGTGATTGATTTCTATCTTCCTGTCAGTATTTTATTAAGCATGTTGTATTTCTAAAGTTTGAAATCTTTTTTAATTTGAAGAGTCTACAGACTTCTTGAGAACATATGTGGCACCAGCTATAATTGAAGAAAACTGAGATATCAGAGTTTGATTTCTGCGAGGAGTCTTTCTACTTCACTGGTCTGTAGATGAGAGCTTGAACTAAGAGGCAGCACTTGTACTAATCAATCACTCTCTGAGACACTGAAGCCGTCATCCTGACTGCATTCACCCAAAGAGTACATCCTGAAGAGATAGTGACTGACTCCATGCCCCAGGCATTCTTGAACCATGTATTAAGTATCACAGGTTGTCATTCCAGAAAAAGTTATTCTATCTAGATGAGAATGTTTATTCAATCTGATGTAATAAGCTTACATAAATTTTTAGAAGGAAGGACTTTTTTAGAAGGAAGGGAAATCTAGTACAATCTAGCATCAATGATTGGAAAGAACCCTTAAAATGTCAAGGATGTTAAATGATAATTAGCAGATTAAATACCAACAAGTACATTTAATGACACTGATATTTTGCATTTGGACCATAGCCAAGAGCATCCATAAGTGCACTCACTAGGGGATTTTGGCAATCTGATTTTGAGTGAAAACTTTGCTTATTCATATATATTTTAATTATTCAAAAGTAACCTCCAGAACATAAGGTATTTTAGGGAGTATTAAAGAGCAGCATTGCATATATTTTGCTGGCAACAGGAAAGTTTTTGAAAGTAGGTAGCTTGCACTTTTAGCTTAAGCTCTAAAGTTTCTTAAATTCATTTTGGTTAACCTACTCAAAATTTTAGTTTTATGAATTCATATCCAATGTTTTATAAAACATAAATAGTAATTGAATCTATCAATAATTCAAGTGAGTAAAGCCGGGTAGTGGTCTAAGGATAGACTGAAAGGAAAGACTAAAACAAAAATCCTTGCTTTCTGTGATCCTACCACATGTGCCAGGTAGTTTTATTTCAACTTTATGTAAGGTAAAGTCATTTGAAAGGAGGGAACCTTAATTAAGTAAATGCCTCCATTAGATCTGGCTGCAGGCAATCTTGTAGGCAATCTTCACAATTAGTGATTGATGGGAGAGGGATAAGTCCATTGTGGGTGGTGATATCTTTTGGAGGGTGATCCTGGGTTTTATAAAAATTTAGGCTGAGAAAGCCATGGGGAGAAATCTAGAAAGCAGCATCCCTCCATAGCCTCTATCTCAGATCCTGCCTCCAGGTTCCTGCGCTGTGTGAGTTTCTGCCCAGTACTTTTAATAACAAACTGTTATATAGAACTCTGAGAAAAATAAACTCTTTCCTCCCCAATTTGCTTTTGATCATGGTGTTTCATCACAGCAACAGATACCTTAACGAGTAAAAGGAGAACGATTGAAGAGATTCTGGTTATATTTATAGAAAAGGAATCTGTGCATTATTTAGTGTCTGTCATGTTCCAGGCATTGTGATAAAACTTTAGTCATAAGAAAACAAATTGGAAACATTCTCCCAAACAAAATCACATGGGAAACTGTGCTATTTGGATTTTGTCAATTTGACACAAGCTGGGGTAATCTGGGAAGAAAGAATCTCAATTGAGAAAATGGCATCCAACACATTGGCCAGTAGGCAAGTCTGTGGAAAATTTTTTTAGTGAATGATGTGGGGGGTGTCAGATCACTAACACTTTGGGCAGATGAGACTGTATTGGATACATAAAATGAGTAAGCCAGGAGTAGCAAGCCATGTGGTAGTGTTCTGTGTTCTCAACTTCAGTTTCTACTTTAAGGTTGCTGCCTTAACTTTCTTTGGCTATAACCTTGTAAGTTAAATAAGCCTTCTTGTCCATAAGCTGCTTTTTGTCATGCTATTTATCATAGCAATAGAAGCCAAATTAGAAGAGAAGCAGTCAATATAAGGAGTAGAATACAGAAAATAGAGTTGTTGATAGTGGAGATGCCACATGTGAAACTAAGGCAGTGTTGGATGGGTGAGATTATTTCTTAGAAGATAATAAAAGAAAAGAACTAGATAAAATATGTAAGGATAATGGCATTTTACATATTATTTGGATGGCAAACTCATAGACAAATGGATAAAGTAAAGTTAGCATTTAGTTTGCTATAGAATCTGAAACCTACAAAGAGTTCCAAGTTTAGATTGCTAAGTGTGGGAGTTGAAATACGCTTTTAAAATATGGAAATTATTTTGGAAAAAAAATTAATATCAAAAAATCGTCTTTGTGAACCAATTCAAGTTGATGTAGCATTTAAACTAAATAGACATTGGTGTGATAGTCTTTTGTCAACTTGACGGAAGCTAGAATAGTTTGAAAAGAGGGACCCTCAGTGGAAAAGTACTTCCATGAGATCCAGGTGTAAGGCATCTTTTAATCACTGATTGATGGAGTAGGACTCAGGGCATTGTGTGTGGTCCCATCCCTGTGCTAGTGATCCTGGTTTCCATAAGAAAGCTCACGGAGCAAATCATGGGAGGGGTGCTAAGTCAGTGAACAGCATCCCTTTACAGCCCCTGCAAAAGCTCCTAACTTCAGGTCCCTGCCCTGTTTCAGTTCCTTCCCTGACTTCTTTTGATGGTGAACTTTAATGTAGAAATACAAGCCAAATAAAACCTTCCTTCCCCAGTTGCTTTGTGGTCATGGTATTTTATCGCAGCAGTGGAAATCCTAACTAAGACAATTGGGAAGGTTATAAATTTATATATTATCTTACAGTTGAAAGCTCATGAAAATTAAGTTTCTTCCAAATTTGATATTATTGTTTTCCTTTAATAAATGTCTTAAGGCTTGGTGTTTGAATAATTTTAAAAATCTCTTTGCTTTACTGACTTTTTGATTTTTAGCACCTTACTTTGTTTCTCATGTATTGATCAAGTTTCTCTACAGTAACAGAACTTGTAGAATGAATCACTCTCTTAGAGTGAGAGGGAGATTAAGATAATATGAAGATAGATGATGATAAAGAAATATAGATAGATGATAAATAAATAGATGATAGATAGATAGGAGATAGATAGATAGATAGATAGATAGATAGATAGNCTGAAACCTACAAAGAGTTCCAAGTTTAGATTGCTAAGTGTGGGAGTTGAAATAAGCTTTTAAAATATGGAAATTATTTTGGAAAAAAACATTAATATCAAAAAATCGTCTTTGTGAACCAATTCAAGTTGATGTAGCATTTGAACTAAATAGACATTGGTGTGATAGTCTTTTGTCAACTTGACGGAAGCTAGAATAGTTTGAAAAGAGGGACCCTCAGTGGAAAAGTACTTCCATGAGATCCAGGTGTAAGGCATCTTTTAATCACTGATTGATGGAGTAGGACTCAGGGCATTGTGTGTGGTCCCATCCCTGTGCTAGTGATCCTGGTTTCCATAAGAAAGCTCACGGAGCAAATCATGGGAGGGGTGCTAAGTCAGTGAACAGCATCCCTTTACAGCCCCTGCAAAAGCTCCTAACTTCAGGTCCCTGCCCTGTTTCAGTTCCTTCCCTGACTTCTTTTGATGGTGAACTTTAATGTAGAAATACAAGCCAAATAAAACCTTCCTTCCCCAGTTGCTTTGTGGTCATGGTATTTTATCGCAGCAGTGGAAATCCTAACTAAGACAATTGGGAAGGTTATAAATTTATATATTATCTTACAGTTGAAAGCTCATGAAAATTAAGTTTCTTCCAAATTTGATATTATTGTTTTCCTTTAATAAATGTCTTAAGGCTTGGTGTTTGAATAATTTTAAAAATCTCTTTGCTTTACTGACTTTTTGATTTTTAGCACCTTACTTTGTTTCTCATGTATTGATCAAGTTTCTCTACAGTAACAGAACTTGTAGAATGAATCACTCTCTTAGAGTGAGAGGGAGATTAAGATAATATGAAGATAGATGATGATAAAGAAATATAGATAGATGATAAATAAATAGATGATAGATAGATAGGTCTATCTATCTATCTATCTATCTATCTATCTATCATAGGCAGATAAATTATATAGAGAGAGGTTTATTAAATTCCATATATATTAAATTCTATGTATCCCATATATTAAATTCCATATACAGAATGACTTACAGGCTCAAGTCCAGATAATCTAATAATGGTTGTCTGTGATGGGGAAGTCCAAGAATCTAGTACTTACTCAGTCCAAAGGATGAATACCTCAACTTGTCTTCAGTATATGCTAGAATCCCCCCAAAAGTAGAATTTTTGCTTGTTTGTTTGCTTGCTTGCGTGTTTTGTTTTTACATCCCAATCAAAGTTTTTTCTCCCTCCCTTCCACCCAGTTCCTCACACACCCCTTCCCCTCTCTCCTTACCCCACCCACTTCTCCATTGTTTTTTCTTCAGATATAAGCAGGCTTTCTATTGATACCAGCCAGCCATGGTATATCAAATGGCAGTGAAACTAGGTACCTCCTCTTCTATTAAGACTGCATGATACACTCTGGTGGGAGGAATGTGTCCCAAAAGCTGGCAAGATTGTCAAAGACAGCCCCTGGTCTGACTGTTAGGAATCTCAGACAATGAACATGTTACACAACTGTAACATATATGCAGAGGGCATATGTCAGTCTATGCAGGCTCCCTGGTTGATGGTTTTGCCTCTGGGAGCCCCTATGAACTCAGGCTAGTTGGTTTTGTGGGTTTTCTTGTGGTTCCCTTGACCTCACTGGTTCCTACAATCCTTCCTCCCCTCTCTAGCTCAGGATTCCCCAAGATCAGCCTAATGTTTGACTGTGGGTCTCTGTCTCTGTTTCTGAGTTGCTGGGTGAAGTCGCTCTGATGTAGATCAGGTGGGGAAAGATGGAGAGAGGGAGTACTGGGAGAGACAATTAAAATCTTCAGGAATCTTTTGGATGAGCTAGAACCTTAGAGCAATGAAAAGTCCTAGGAATCTGTGAGGGTGATGCTAGCTAAGATTCCCAGCAATAGACTACACAGAGTCTGAACTGGCCAACTGATGTAACAGGCAAGATTCCAGGGAAAGAACTGGGAGACCAAGCCAGTCACAAACTCTTCAACCTACAATTTGCCCTGCCTACAAGATGTATTGTGGTAAAGTTGGCACAGAGATTGTGGGAATGACCAACTAATGACTATGACTGGCACTCCCTGGGAGAGATCTCACTCCTGAAATCCAGGACCCGAGGCAGGATACCCAGGAGATCTAGCATAGAACCAAACATAAATAGCAAAAGAAAAAGTCAGTGAAATGATTCCTAGTGATATTCTGTTATGCTCATAGACTGATGCCTAGCCCAAATAATCATAAGAAGTATGCTCCAATACAAGTGAAGGAATGGGCTTACTAGTAAGTCAAGGGTAAGCAAGCAAAGAGCAAATGCTTCCTTATTGTCCTTCCATAGGCTTCTAGCAGAAGTTGTAGCCCAAATGAAAAGTGTGTCTTTCTGCCTCCAGATCTGTATTAATGGTATGTGAATTCCTGCTTCAAAATTCCAGATTCTAAGTGGATCTGTGTACTTCAAATTATCAATACAAACGAACAAAAGAAAAAAAAACCCTCACAGATGTACCCTCTTTTTTTGGACTTTAGTTATTTGCAAGATGTAGTTAAGTTCATTTTCAAGAATATCCACTACAAAGAGCAGGTTCTCCCATAACAAAAACTTCACAGTGTTCTTCCATACAGCTCTGGAATAGCTTTCCATTCTCATCGACCTAAAATATTTTTTCCTCTTGTAGCAATGCCTTTCCTGACTTCAGAGCAACAACTCTCCCATTCCCATGGGCATTAGTTATTTCATCCATAATTCTATGAACATTTCCTGTCATGTACATTTCTGACATTTACCATTCTGACTGGGATGAGGTGGAATCTTAAATAGTCTGTATTCCCCTGATGACTAGGGATGTTGAACATGATCTTAAGTATTTTCTACCCATTTGGACTTCTTTTGAGATCATTTAGTTCAGTTCCATGGCATTTTTCTAAATCACGTTGTTTATTTTCTTGAATGTTTAGTTTTTTAGTTCTTTGTACATTCTCAGTGCCAATTAACTATCAGATGTACAGCTGACAAAAGTTTTCTACTATACTGCGGGTTCCTTCATCACTCAATTTAATATTCATTTTGTCTTACAGAAGCATTTTTTAAGTTTAATAAGGTCCCATTTGTCAAAAGTTCATCTTATTTCCTGTGTTTCATGGAGCTCTCTTAAGAAAGTCCTTAGCTGTGTCTATACAAAAATAAACCAATAAATCTACTGCCTGATCTGTCATATTCACTGTAACAGTGTCTACAATAATCAGTCCCACAGTCCAGCAACTGATGAATGAATAAAGAAATAGAGGGTACTTAGAACTGAAGGAATGTTCCTTAGCCCTATAAATTAAAGAAGTCCTGCAAACGGAATTATAATGAGGAGCTAAACAAAACAGAGGTAACAGATAATTTATGATTTTGGTACTATGTAAAAATTTAAAACAAAATTAAGCTCTAAGAAATAAAGAGAATGGCAGCTGCTATATGTCAGAATAATTATGAACTGGGGAGGAGCTGGTTAAGGATAAACTTTCTATAATAGGAGAGAAATACTTTCTGAGCATCAAGTGCTCAATGTATGATTACAATTAGCAAGACTTTACTGTATACTTGAAATTTTGCTAAGACAGCAAGACTTAAATGTTTTCAATAGTAAATGAAACAAATCAAAATGGTAATTAGGTGGTGGAGGTGTTGACCATTCTACATGTAACATCATCTCTTACTACATAGATGGACCAAAGTCATCACATCGAAGACTTAAAATGGACAATATGATTTGCCAAACATGTCTTCTTAAAACGGATTTTTAACGTATTAATGGAACTGAAATATAGAAAGAGTAAAACCCTTATTTTAAAAACAGAAGACATTTGTATAAGAATCAATTAACTTTCAAAGGCTATCATTACCATAACACATCCTTAATACAATAAATGGAAGGACAATATAGGCGATACACAAACTCTTACCCTTCTTTGACTATCAGCCCTCGAAGAGCATTCGTTCCTGGAGAACTTCCAGGGTGAGGGGTACTAGGCAATAGCCTTTTAAATTACTAATAATCAGGCATGCATAACCTCCTATGGAGGACTGCGAGAAGGATGTCTGAGAGCCATTAATAGCTGAAGAGGTACCTTAGAGGTTGTATGCTTGATTTCAGATCTGCTACATGAGACATTTAAGGAGAATAAGGGCTAACAAGAGTACCCCACAAATTAATGCATATGTGAGCATCCAGGAGGGAGCCAATAGCCTTTTTATATTAAGCCAAAAATTTCTTTAAAAAAAATTAGGAGGCAAAGGCCATCACCTCTGCCCTTAATAAATCAACTTGTTGTGGGGACAATGAGAGCAAGAAAGAGGAATATGTACAGTACCCATGCTGGGAGGATATATAAGTTTTTCCCTGTTATTAAATAAAAGAGTCTGCTATAAAACTGCTACCTGACTTTCAGTCCCTGTGTTCATTGACATCACACCTTTTCACCCCCTCCCCCATGGAAGACGTTAGGACCCAGCAAGAAGATAGAATCTTCCAGTTGTTTAGATTTGCATTTCTCTGATAGCTAAGGATGTTGAGCATTTCCTTAGGTATCTTTTGGCCATTTGAGATTTGTCTGTTGAGAAATCTCTGTTTAGGTCTGTACCCCATTTTTTGACTGAATTGTTTGTTCTTTTGATGTCAAGTTTCATGAGTTCTTCGTATATTTTAAAGATTAGTCCTCTGTCCCATGTGGGGTTAGGAAAGATCTTTTCTCATTCTGTAGGGTACTGTTTTGTCTTGTTGACCATATCCTTTGCTTTACAGAAGCTTCTCAGTTTCAGTAGGTCTCATGAATTAATTATTGCTCTCAGTGTCTGTGCTACTGGGGTTTTATTTACGAAGTAGTCTCCTGTGTCAATGTGTTAAAGGGCAGTATACTTCCCACTTTCTCTTCTGTGAGTTTCAGTGTGGTTGATTTTATTTTGAGGTCTTTGATCCATTTGGATTTTGAGTTTTGTGCGTGGTGATAGACATGGATCTATTTTCATTCTTCTATGTTAATATGCTGATATCCAGTTATGCCAGCACCATGTGTTAAATATGCTTTCTTTTTTTTCCATTTTGTATTTTTAGTTTCTTTGTCAAAAATCAGTTGTTTGTAGGTGTGTGGATCAATATCAGTGTCTTTGATTCGATTCCATTGATCTTCCTGTCTGGTTTTGTTTTTGTTTTTTGTTTTGTTTTGCTTTTTCACTGCTGTAACTCTAGTAGAGTTTGAAGTTAGGGATGGGGATGCCTCCAGAAGTTCCTTTATTGTACAGGATTGCTTTGGCTGCCCTGGGTTTTTTGGTTTTCGATATGAAGTTGAATATTGTTTCTTCAAGGTCTGTGGATAATTGTGTTGGGGTTTTGATGGGCATTGCATTGAATCTATAGATTGTTTTTGGTAAAATTGCCATTTTATTATGTTTATTCTACCTACCTAAGAGCATGGAAGATTTTTTCCATTTTCTGTTGTCTTCTTCAATTTCTTTTTCTTTTCAAAGACTTAAAGTTCTTGTCATACAAGTCTTTCTCTTGTTTGATTAGAGTTACCACAAGATATTTTATGTTATTTGTGGCTACTGTTAAGGGTGAGATTTCTCTGATTTCTTTCTCAGCCCATTTATTATCTGTATAAAGAAGGGCTACTGATTTTCTTTTTCTTTTCTTTTTTTCATTTATTCTTGTATCCTGGTATACTACTGAATATTTTTATGAGTTGTAGGAGTTCCTTGGTAGAATTTTTGTGGCCACTCATGTATACTATCCTATTATCAGCAAATAGTAGGAGTTTGATTTTTTTCTTTCCCATTTTGTAACTGGATTTCCTTTTGTTGTCTTATTGTTCTAGCCAGAACTTCAAGTACTATATTGAAAAGATATGGAGAGAGTGGGATCACTTTTGAGTTTTTCTCCATTTAGTTTAATGTTGACTGTTGGCTTGTTGTATATTCCTTTTATTATTTTTAGGTATGTTCCTTATATACTCTTACTCATGAGACAACCATCCTGAGAGCATGGGCAGCTCTGCCAAACTCTGCCAACGTCCCAGCAGCCTTTTTCAGTGCACAGTGTTGTGTCTCATGATCAACATGACATATGAAGCCTTGCCCCCTGATGTAGGAGGGTCATCTGTCTATGTGTTACTTTTATTGGTTAATAAAGAAACTGCATTGACCTTTTGATAAGCCAGCCCTTAGGTAGGAGGGGAAGACAGAACAGAATGCTGGGAGAAAGAAGGCAGAGACAGGCAGACACATAAAGCTCTGGCCCAAGATGGACATGAGTTAAAATCTTCCTGGTAAGCCATGAACCCGTGGTGATATACAGATTACTAGATATGGGTTAAGCAAGATATAAAAGTTAGCCAAGATATAATGAGCCAGGCAATGCTTAAATAAATACTATTTATATGTTATTATTTCGGGGTATAAGCTAGCAATACGGGAGACAGGCGGGACAAAGAGCAGGCCTACTCTCCCCTATCTCTACAGTCCCCTGATAGAATGTAGGTGTAGGCAAAGCTGACAATCTTCTAGACCAATCATGTATTTCTATAATATATCACAATAGTAACAATGAAGAATATGTTATAAAGTTTTAAAAGATTAAGACTTGAACATTTTGTCTGCATTTAAAAGTAATAACAGGAAAATTTTATCTCACAAAACAAAGTAGAATTAGCCACACCGAATATTTGTAGTCTGAACACTACTTGTTCATTAATATGAATGTACTGGAGTAATTTTTTCTCTTTTTCTTCTGCTGGTTTACTTTTATGTCAGAAGTTTTTTTGGAAAAAATCTATATGCTCATTATTATTAACAAGTGGATCCCTGGTACCCCAGGTTTTCATTGTGTAAAAAGGTAATGATTGCACACCTGGGTTTGTCTTTTCATTAGAATCTCTTTGAAAAGGCACACAGAGAAGAGTCAATTTGTGATTATGATTGTCTATACATAGGTGCAGTTGTTAGGCCTACATATAGAATAAATTACCAAATCTTAATGTGCAATTAGAGTCAAAGTGATCCTGCATCAAAATTATACTGTGCTATGTTCTAAGTGTGTAATTATGAGATTGAAGTAAATTTATAATATTGGAATTTGAATAAAAGTTCTTCACTTACATGTTAAATTATAAAGTGTCAGATAGTTAAGCATTTTAAAATGTTTCTTTGAATGAGTATATATGAAGGCTTACATTTATTCTACATCTAACTATCTCATATCTGTCTTCAGAAGTTTCTGAAAATTTATTATGGATATTGCAAACCTTTACCCACAAATCATGTAAGGTTTTGTGGAGATTTTATATGAATTCAGATACACAGAAGAACTATGTATTTTTAGTGACATGGAACAGATGAACAATGTAAACACTAAGGTAATTTATAACCCTTTGATATAAATAATTGTCAACTTGTTATATTTGTAATTAACAACTTGTAATATACAACTTGTTATAATTGTATTCTTGTTATGGTTTTATGATTCCTTACTTTGACAAGGTTTCACACAAATGACATTTCTATTGTCACTACTTTTATTATAACTATAGAAGTATATGAATAATGCTCTTATATATGTAGAAAACACTTTAGTTTTTTTATTCTTGACAGTATCATACACTATATAATAAATTTTTGCCAATTTAATCCCCATTATCCTCTCCTCTCTCTCTCTCTCTCTCTTTCTCTCTCTCTCTCTCTCTCTCTCTCTC
>LOEQ01006265.1:62417-77168 GCA_001685075.1 Bramus lutescens | reverse complement strand
AAATGGGAGGAGGGGAGGAGGTGGAAATTTTTAATAAAAAAAATAAAATAAAATTTTTGACTGTGAAGGAGCTAAAAAGAAAAAAAAATCATGTTTTATAATACTTAGAATAAATGTCTTAGTCACTTAACGTTTGCTGCCAGGAACAAAAACTAAAAGGATTGGAGCAACAGAAATTTAAGAGAAGCACAGTTAATTCAGTAATGTACAATATCCGATTGTTTACGTGCATACAGGTTGTCTCTGAGGGTTTTTTTTATCTAGTACAGAAACTGATATCTTATATCTAGCATAAAAACTGCCCAGAAAACCATAAAAATGAAGAGTAATTCTGGAACTCAGACACTGTTACTGATGGTGATGTCTCTAATGAGCACTCCAATTCCCTAAAAAGTCAGGACTGGTGGTTAAAAAGACTTCACAAATTTGCCATTAGACCCAGTTAAGTATGTATCAAATAGTTAATACATCCATACCTGTAATATTTCAGGTAAGCATGTATATATANTGTATATATCCATAGGTCGATTTATCCATAGGTGCCACACATTTCACACCAGTGTTTTTGCTTTCTATTCAGTTCCTTTGTTCTAATTTGCTAATAAAAGAATCTCATGCAGGTGATGTTAATTTAAAATCACCTGGAGTGAAACTAGCTAGCATTGCTTGGGTGCCAATAAATAGGCTTTTGGATATACTGTTCGTATTTAATAGCTTGTAAGCTATTAACATTTATGTAGTTAAGAAAACAGTGGTTAAATGAGACTGAATCTTGATGCTTTATTCATGTTATATGTGATTACATTTTATTCCTGCTGTGTCTAGTGAAATATTCTGTATTTGTCATGCAAGCAAAGTTTGATATGAAGTATGCGAACTCACCAATGCCCATTCCATAGCAGAGCTTACCGAGACTAGCGAATAGAGGCATCAGCACAGCTTGTAAGCCATGGGCAACTCTTTGCTTTTCTTCTCCATAAACACATAACCACATTTTCTAGTAAAACACATCCTCTACTTTCACACAGGATAGCACTGATATCTATATACTACATTTAATGTCAGGCCTATCATAATTATAAGAAATTTAACAATTTTAGTAAGCAATAAAATGTAGCTCATCTATAATTTTACCACAAATCAAAAATTACTATATAGTATGATTCTATTTTGTGTGATTACAAAGCCCATATATCAATTGCCCAATCAAATATTTATCTGAGTAATGGGCAATGAATTACATGTAACATTACTTACAGGTATCTTTTATTTTTTTCTACAAAAATAGTTTATCCAGACAATAGACTGTGTTAGAAATCATATACATCACTTTAGTTCTGTAAAATAAAACAGAATCATGTGGCAAATAAGTGTTACTTTCTGATGGCAAAGATAGAAATGAAATAAACATGGGAAATATTGGTTGAATTATTTTAAAAAGCAAAGTATACTGTGTGATATGCTGTGGTTTAATATATTCTGTAGAGTTACATTATCAAATTAACATAAAATTATGATTGAATACATAACAATTTAATTCTGATAACAATGGCAGTTGTCTAGAAGTAATGAAGCATGGAATTTATCCTAATGAAAACATGAATGAAAAATAGCTCCTCAATGAAAATCATGGAGAAGGGCACTTGAGCTAAGTATTTAGCACAAAGTAGTTCTGTTGGGCGAGAAGTGTCTGTCTCTCAGTCTTCTAATCTTACCTGCAGTGGAAACACTAAAAGATTCCACTTTAACCACAGTTTTGAATTTAGACCAAATCTAAAAATAGGAAACAAATAATTAGCTCTAAGTAAATTATATTTAATATATCTAAGATTTGTATAAAAGGATAGTATGGCTAAAGTTAGCTACAGAATACCTGTTTTTGCAAAACCAGTAAAATGCTACATCACTAAAAATTACAAAAATATTTGCACGCTGAATCATCAAGGTATTTCACAAATCAACAGAAAACATCAAACAGTTTAATTGGGAGATATCTCGGTGAGTAAAGCGCATACTGTGGGATCCACCACATGAAACAAGAGGTGATGACTAGGCTAACTGATACCCCTTGTCTCAAACAATGTGCATAATAAAACAGGAAACTCATGTTAGATAAAAATTACTTCCAAAAGTACTTCCTCAAAAGGTACAAATTGATGAAACATTAGCAATGTTGGTTTAAGTTATTAAAGAAGCTGAGTTCCAAGAAAAACTTAAAGAAATGTTCAATATCCTTAGCCATTAGGAAAATGCAAATCAAAATGACTCTGAGACCCCATCTTATACTGGTTAGAATGGCTATGATCAAAAGCACAAGTGACAACCCATGCTGGAGAGGCTGCAGAGCAAAGGGAAAGCTCCTCCTTTTCTAGCGGAAGTGCAAACATGTACAGCCACTTTGGAAATCAATATAGCAGTTTCTCAGAAAACTGGAAATCAATATACCTCATGACTGAGCTATACCACTCTAGGGCATATACACAAAAGATGTTCAATCATACCACAAGGACACTTGCTCAACTATGTTCATGGCATTATTTAAAATATCCAGAACCTAGAAACAACCTAGATGCCCCTCAACTGAAGAATAGATAAAGAAAATGTGCTACATTTATGTAATAGGTATTACTCAGCATTTAAAACAATGACATCATAAAATTTGTAGGCACATAGAAGGAACTAGAAAAAAAAAACACAGACTCAGAAAGACCAACATGGCATGTGCTCACTTACAAGTGGATAATCGCTGGAAAAGAAAGGATAACTGCTACAATTCCACAGATCCAGACAGGCTATGTAACAAGGAAGGCTCAAGGGGGGACTCTATAATCTCCCCGGGAAAAGGAAATAGAAGCGATTTCATGTGTAGGCTGAGAGCTGGTGTGGACAGGAACATGAGGGATCAGGTGCAGGGAGAGGAGGCAGAGAATACTGAAAGACATTTTGGGATAAAGTAGAAATGTGGTGAAAGGGAAAGTCTCACAAATCTACAAGGATGACTCTAGCTAAGACTCCTAGCAATGGCTGATATATAGTCTGAACTGGCCTGTTGTAGAATATTATTTTAAGGTGTATTACTTTTGTTTATGCTCTGGAACATTTGATTAATGATGCGATTAAAATTTTAATTAAATAAAAGTCACCTGTAGTCTCGCTGACAGAAAGTTGTAGGGAGGAGCCAAGTGGAGAAGGGTTTGTAAGGAGGGACAAGGAAAAGCACATTGACGAAGGAGACTGGAGGAGGTGAGCTGCTTGCTATTTAGCCTCTCTGGGAAGCAGGACTCTACCTCAACCTTTGAACCTAGAGTTCTTTAGTGGAACGGAGATTTAGATAAATTCTTTTAGTAGCTTCAAAAGAGTTCATGCCTGCAGCCTAGCTGCTGCTTGTAGCAGCAGAGTTGCGATTGCTGACTAGGGTAACAACCATTAAAGAGAGGACAGCACTGGCCGTCCCCTGGGATCAGGCAAGAATGCTACTGGCAGTCTTGGAACATCAACACAGCCACATAATCTTCAACCTACAGTCTGTCCTGCATGTGAGATGTGCTGGGGTAAGGGTGGTGCAGAGATTATGGGGGTGGACAAACAAATGACCAGTTTAGCCTCAGACCCATAACAACAGAGGGAACCCACCACTGACACTACCTGGAGCGCCTGGGCCCAGAAGATGGATACCTAACAATATTCTGTCATACTCATATACTGGTGCCTAGCTTAATAGTCATCAGAGAGGCTTCATTCATCAACCTATGGCAAAAGATGTACCGACTCAAAGCCAAACATTAGGCCAAGCTCAGGGAATCCTGCTGAAGAGAGGGAGGAAGGATGGTAGTAGTCAGAGTTAGAGAACATCATTTAAAAAGTCACAGAATCATCTAACCTGGGCTTATGTAGGAGCCCACAAAGACTGAACTGACAATCTTTGTGCCTTCACGGGATTGACCTAGGCTCTGTGCATAGATGTAACAGGTATATAGCTTGGTCTTCTTGTGGGAGTCCTCACAGAGGGAACAGGAGCTATCTCTGACGTTTTTACTGATAGATAGATGGGACCCTATTCCTCATACTGGGTTGCCTTGTCCAGCCTTAATACCAGGGAAGGTGCTTGTCTTTCTTCAACTTGATATGTCATGTTTTATTGCTACTCATGTAAGGCATGCCCTTTTCTAAAAAGAAATGGAGGAGGAGTGATTTGGGGATGAGAGCAGATGGGAGGTGGGAGAGGGAATAAGAGGAGAAGAGGGAGGGGAACTAAGATTGGGATGCAAAATAAATAAACACGTTTAAAAGAAAGAAATAAAGCCAAGTAGACCATGTGATACACCGTGATGTTAATATACTCTGATACTCTCATCTTTAATAAAATTGAGAGCAATAAGAAGGACAACTTCTCCACATGCCTATGCATGCATGAGTGTAGTCATACATGCATGCACCACATATACCCAAAAGGAAAGAGAGAAACAAAGAAAATCATAAACCAGAGAATTAATGCAAGGAAACGGAGGAATTAAACAGCATGTGTCTAATCCCCTATCCGTGATTCTGGGAATCAGAGCTCAAAATTGAGCCTTGCTTTCCTCAAAGCTAACCACTGGTACAAATCTTCCTTAATATCTCTATAAATTTTATTTTGATTATAAATGTTTGTTTTGTTACCAGGGACATGATCTTTCTCACTATCTCTGAGTAATATTGACTACTTTCCACCTGTGTTTCTCTGGCAATGATAGGAAATACTCCTTTTTTCACCAGTATTCCTTTTAGTTAATGCTACTCTATGACTGAATTCTGGATCTGAAGTCTTCATCATTTTGATTACCACGTGTAACCTGCACCAGGATTCACATAGCCATTTCACCGAATCTTTCCTTTCATAACAGACAAGCACACTTGATTACTATTGCTGTTAGTTAAATGGCCATATTTCTCAGAATTCTTTAAAGTTAAGTGTGACCAAGTCATTATCAGCAGTTCTGATACATACAGATATGATATGGGAACTTTGTGAGCAGTCTATCAAAAGAAGAAGGCACATCATTGGGATTCAATGATCCAGCCTAAGCCATTAAATGAAAAACACATTTAAGAAAATTAGGAAAGCAAGAGAGAGCAAAAGCCATATGACCACAAAGCACCAGATCTAATCTCATCTTGGAAACTGAACAGAATTGGGCTTAGTTAATACTTGAATGAGAGAAGAAAGATAGAAAAGTGTCTGACTGTCTCTGGAGAGTGGACCTAGACTCTTTAAGTTGACCTAGAGTCAAGACCAAATAATTGCTTACTCTTTTTAGTTATTTGATATCAGAGCTATGTTGGTCATGCAAATATATCTATAATAATAATGCAATTATATACCTTATAGTAGTCTTATAAGAAGAATACATGCAGTGTCCTTCAGCAATTTAACTCAGTTTTGGGGGGTAATGTATGACAGAATAAAAATTGCCAAAACCATGCCTCCGTATTTCAACTTCTGAGTACACGCTTACATGTACAGTCCCCTGTAATTGTATTGTTCTTTCCAAGATGAAGATTCTACAAGGTGGGGATTATATCATGATCTCTCTAGTGTAATACAATTTGAAGGACATAAAATAAAAAAATTAAACAGATTCAGAAGTGGAATAAGATCCAGGGTATGAGATTATCCCAAGAATTTAGAAGACACCCAATGAATAGTTGGTGAATAATTCCATTTACTTCAGATTTTAAAAATAGAACAGTTTCACTGAGGAGATTACAGGAATCCTCAAGGATGCACGCAAATGTTTAACAACTCTCTCCAGAAACAAAAAATGCAAACCAAGTAAACAAACAAATAAAATAAAGCCACAGCAGAGATAGCAAAGGCAAGAACAACTGGGTATTTAACTACAGATAGGTATACATGTAAAATGGGTATGTATGATGTTATACGTGATAATTTAAAAATGTTCTAAGCACCAAAAGTAGGATTTTTAAGGAGGCATATATATATATATATATGGAATTTGACACATATATGGAATATATATGTGTGTATATCTCCTGTAATTATAATGCAATAAAAATTAAATATTGCATATAGTTGTATTATTATTACCATCATTATCATCATCAATGTTATTACTACTGTCATCTCCCCCACAAAATGAAGAAAGGAGACAGAGAGAGAGAGAGAGAGAGAGAGAGAATGATTGATAGCACTGACCAGTAAAGGTGCTTTAAATTTTGTCATGCAAATTTCTAATGGGAAGTTGTATAACCAATGACTCTAAAGTTCATGAAAATGGTTCAATCACCTTTTACCAAAGGATGAGACAGCTAGCTGTAGCACATGCTCCTACCCAGTACCAGCATAGCTGGTGCATCGTAGTATTTCTTTCACAAAAGTAAATCTGCTTCAAAATGTGTTGCCTCAAATTTTGAAAGAAAAACTGATACCACACTTACTTTAGACAGTGCTATAATATCAGATAGTTTTCATGTTGAAGTACTTATCAGTAAAAGAATTAAAAATATTGTTAATTATGAGGTGAAGAGCACATGTCAAATACTGACTGGCACAACAGATAGTCAGTAAACCATCAACCTGACCAAGAGCCTGACTTTGGTTTGAGTGAGGTGTCCTTGAGGAATTTTCTATTTCAGGGAACAGAAAATGAATGTTTTTGAACAAAAAAAGCACTCTATTAAAAAGCAAAATTCAATATAATTTCAGTCACAGGCAGATGTTCAGAAGAGATGTAACAGTTTATATTGCTTATAGCCTTCAAGTGTCTGTGCTATTTTTACAATAAAGCCAATTTTGGGAACATGTATGTTTTATACACAGTCATCTATCTTTACGATGTAGGTAACATATGTCAATCAAAATTCTGATCTCAAACATGACAACTCCATTTTCACGCTTGAATGCAAGTGATTCATACCTTGCTTTCTAAGGAAACTAATAAAAGAAAACAACCAAGTAAATTGAAAGTGTTAAGCATGGCAAACAGATATACCATTATAGGTCTCCATTGTCCTGAATACACAGGTGAAGAGTGTAGAGAGCCTTGCTCACAATGGGTCTGATGACCTGGGACAGATATGTGAAGTAAAAGGCCCCTGTAAGGCTGAGCTGTTTTTATTTATACGGATTCAATAATTTTCATGAACCGTTTTACAAACAAATTTGTTCCCTAAAGTTTCTAATAATGGTTATAATAATTGCCAGTTTGTTCCCTTACTTCATTGTCCTCCAGTTCCCCAACTTTCCCATCAGTAACCATTACCTACTTGATTCATAGATTTAATGTTAAACTAAAAGCATAAGCAGTGTAGAAAACAACAAAGGAAGCTGACTACCTAGGCACACCTACAGGTAGAACAGTGTGCCCAATTGGCAGCATTTACAGTTAAAACACCATGCAAAGTGAAAGAGTTGAGTTTGCTTTATTACTCTCATGAAACTTTCAATATTCTAAGTATACAGTAAGCAGTTATCGGATACTTATTCAATAAAAACCAGAAATTTATTAGCACAGAGTTTAATGAATTCGTCAAGCCATAAACATTGCTTGTTCTCATTTCTTCTATTTATGTACAGAATAAAGGCTCCAGATATGTGTGATAACTTTGTACATGGACCTCGACCTAACATATGAAGATATTCAAGTGAGTAATTACACACTACTTATTAATAGTTTGCTTTTCCCTTCTTGAAAACTCAATTGGAATTTTGATTTTTTATTAGTTTTTAAACTTAAATTTCTTTACAGTATATTTTGATTATAGATTTCCTCCCCCAACTCCTTTCAGATGTTCCCTGCTTTACTTCCCATGAAACTTCATGGTCTTTCTTTCCCTCTGTCTCTCAAAAACAGAAAGAAAAAGAAGTAAATGAACATAAACAAAAATAAGACAAAAAATAATTAAAAAACAAAAAGCAAATGATAAAACATGAAGTCAGTTTTATGTTAGTGAATCATTGCTGATCAGAGGGACTGCTCTAGAGTGTGGTTTATAACCTAGTGACATGCCACTGAAGGAAACCCTTTCCTAACAGGCATCAATTCCAAATATTTTCTTGGTTAAGGTGGGACTGTGTTTGCTTCCTCTTCTCAGTGATGATATTTGGTCTTATTATACCTGTTCATTCTTATGATTACTATTACGGTGTCCATAATTTCATATGTGTATCAGGCCTGTTATATTTAAAAGATGCTCATTTGTTGGCATAATCTACAATCCCTGGATCTTATAGTCTTTCTACTTCCTCAACTGTATAGATAGATCCCTAAGCCTTCAAGGAAGGGATGTAATAAAGTCTTCTCATTTAAGATAAAGTGCTCCAAAGTCTCTCACTCCTTACACATTTTCCAGCTGGGGGTCTCTGTGTTAATTGTGATGCAATAAGCCTCAGTATTTGAAGGTTCAATAATGATATGAACTATGTGAATAGCAATAGGTCATTGGAAGTCATTTTGTTTCTATGTTCCTTTAACAGAATAATACTAATAGATTTTCTACTAGGACCCATGAACTATTTAGTATCAAGTTCTTGAATATTGTAGCAATGTTGGGTATGGATTTCATCATCATGGAATAGACTTCAAATTCAATCAAAGGGTGCTTGACTACTTCCTTACCCTTTATATCACTATTACAACAGTACATCTTGCAAGCAGGTCATTGGAGCAAGTCACAGGATTTGGATCTGGTTGATACTGATGATTACTTTTCTCTTTTGTAGCATTAAGCACACCATGAATGCTAGTCAGTAAGAGGAACGCTGCTAGTTATGCATTAGCTCAACTTTTTCATGTTAGATGACATAAGTAAACATTATCCTCAGTAATAGGGCCTTAACATCAAATTGTAGAGAGGGACCAATAGTCTTGGATGTATCCTGTGATATTTGGAGGTAGAATGGTCTATGGTACCCCTCAGGCCAATAACTCAACAAGATACAACCCATTCCTGTATCTTATAACCCATTTCTATAACTAGAGATTTTACTTGAGGACATAAGATGTCTAGTTGGGGCATTTTTGCTAAGGGATAATGCTTTTGTACGCTGTAAAGATTTGTCACTCATTGGTTTGATAAAACACTTTCTGGCCAGTAGCCAGGAAAGAAGTATAGGTGGGGCAACCAGACTAAGAGAATTCTGGGAAGATGAAAGGCAGAGTCAGTCATAAGTCAGACACAAAGGAAACAAGATGAGAAGGCCTTCCTGGGTAAAGATAACAAACCACGTGGCTAAACATAGACAAGAATTATATTATTTTAAGTTGTAAGAGTTAGTTAACAAAAATCCTGAGCTAATAGGCCAAATGATTTATAACTACTATAAGCCTCTGCATGTTTCTTTGGGACTGAATAGCTGTGGGACTGGGCTGGATAGAAACTTCCATCTACACATTGTCTTTCCCCATTACAAAGTGACTTTATTTAAACTCCTTTCATATATATCTATTTTAGGAAACATCTTCAGTAATAGGTTTCTATGTGGCTTTTCTAAAGGCTATAGGGTCAGTTGCCCCTCCTTGTATTCCCTCCTTTACTCTGCATTTACATTAACCTCTCAATTTAATCTTCCTAATCTAGTTCTCCCTTTATCTCCTCAAATCATAGCACCCCATTTTCTCCTTCCTTGGGTGATGCACTTCTTCCCCTAGATTCTTATTAGCTTAAAAACCCTCTGGTTATTTAGATTGAAACACAGATATCTAAAACACAAAAGATGACATTCACATACAAGAGAAAAATGCAATATTGGCCATTTTTAATCTGGGTTGCTTCACTCAGGATGATCATTTCTAGTCTAACCATTTACTTACAAATTTTACAATTTCACTCTTATTGTCTAAATGTACTATGCTTTCATTATCTGCTCTTGAGATACTGTTCAAAGAGTCTGTGTGCCATTGAGTTCATCTCTCTGTTAAAGGATGTGATAGAAATGATTAGCAATTATTTTGTGGTGTAATTGAATTGTTCATTATTAGCAGATTTGTTTGAAAGTTAATTATCTAAAACTTCCAGAAATAGTCTCATAAAAATTAAAAAAGTTGCTACAGATTCAGTGACTTCCTATAATTATAAGGAAGGGAGAAAACTTTCAGCAGGAGAATTAAACACAATTCATAATAATAAAATAAACAAATAACAAATAAATTAAACACAATTCATAATAATAAAATAGACAAATAAAAGAGATGTAGGCCTTGGGTACTCTGAAGATTTTCACTTCTCAGCTTTCTGGAAATACATATTTCTTATCAGTTCCATATTTAATCACACATCTAGAATTTTTTAAGGAATTACAGCTGATTTCTAGTTATAAATGGAATTTACATTGCTATTAAGTAAAAGGTTACTTAGTCATCATTAAGCACTACCCTTGTTCCACAGAATCAGTATAGATAAATGATTTAATATTCTGATTTTAAATAATTGTAAGAAAAATTGTAAAGTAGTCAAAGAAGGAGAACTGAGAATATCAAATCTCTTTTGAGTTGTATTAATAAATATGAAATTCTAGATACATAGAAATAGTATTTCTCTTAGTGAAAAAATTAATGTATATACGTTCTGAAACTGTAGCATATGAATGATCCCACAAGTTATTCATATATATGAGAACAAAAAATGAAGCCATTCCAGATATGACTTAGATTTCAGTTTGTAGGAATATTTCAAGAAAAAAAGTTTCTCTATGTGCTCAAGAAACGTGTCTGTACATTGTAGTGGTGAGGAAGCCAGTGGTTAGCAGTACAAATGTGGAAGGGTTTGAAATGTTTGCACTATGCTATCATGAGTGGGTTAGTATAATTGATTAATGAGATGCTTCTCTATTCTCCAAAAATGACTTTTCTTTAAAAGTCAAATACTTTAATCCATTATATATTTGATTTTCTCAATTTTTAAAGGTGTGTAGATGCATGTCTATCATGTATTATTTTAGCATCAGACATTTTCCCCCAACTTCTAGGTCTCCTAAATCTTAAATTTATCTCCTAAATCTTACTATGCCGCCTTCAATGGAAGGTGTTAATGGCAAAACAATCCCAGCCACATCTTCATCAGAAAAGTTTCAGAACTTAAGGGCCAGTCTAGGATTAGCTACATTGTATAAGAGCCAATATCGAGGAAAAAAAAGGAATAAAGGGTCTCCTGTAATTTTTCCAATAAATTTTTCACACTGGGTAAGCCATTCCTTCTGAAGTTTATGGATCAGAACCGTGAAGATACCTGTGATGCATGAGAAAGAACATCCTTATTAAATTGTCAGTAATCCTAGCTCTACTCTGACTTTCAACACTCTGTGGTTAAAATTTTCTTTCATGTTTGCAGCTGGAGGTAAAAGCATTCTGTAAACCAAAGCCAGGAAGGGAAGATGAATCCTGCACTAAAGCTGTTAGTCTCACAGGCTTACCTCTCCTGGGAAAAACACTCAGCCAATGATAGGAAAGAAATTTCAGATATTAGTCTTTGATTCTGTAAAAAGAGGTTCCATAGCTTGAATTGAAAGTATCTTATCTGCTAGCCAAATAACACATTTCAGGATATCAAGTGGCTCAAGCCTAATTTTCATCTTTTTATGAAAGTGAAACAACATTATGAGGTCCATACCAGTTGATTTAAGAAGAAAGGACTTCATATAGGTATAGATCTTAGTATTTTATTTTATGAAGAAATATTCATTGGATTGACAGGAGACTTTACAAAAGTAATGCTGGTGTCAATCAAACACCAGGCATGCATAAGAGCTAAAACTTTTCCATAGAGCCCAAGGGAATGTGTTTTAGCAAAATTCAACTTGTGACTTTTAGTATTTTCTCAGGGTTCACAGATCATTTTTGAAAAAGAAAATGCAGAAATGAATCTTAAACACATAGTTCCATAAAATGACAAACATATTTCATACACATGAAGAGAATATTATTTGGAATTTTACCTTTACATTTTAATCTTAACTAAGTATTATTAGTCATTTTTCTCAAACACAAGTTTTCAGATAGTTTGCTTATGAGTTATATCTATGCTATTTCATTTTAATTGGTGCTGTTAAGAAATATAACCCCCCAAAAGAAACAAATATAGCCCCTTGCCAATCTTTAATAATAATGCTAATTAAAAAGAAGGAAGGCAAGATTTCAGTCTGTGGTTGTTGCCTTGGTAGCTCCCTTTGTTAGTCAAGCTGGCTGTCCGCAAAGTAGAGGAAAGCAAGTAGAGAGATATCAAGAGAGAAAGAAATTGATTAAAATATTGCAGAGTGAGAACAGGAAATGAGTTTTATAGAATTAGTAAAGTTTTATCTTCTTAACCAGAAGCAGGCTCAGTCCTAAAATGTTAAAAAAAAATTAGTAATGAATAGATAGGAAAGAAATGTCAGGCTTGACTCTGCACAGGCCTTCTGTGTGATGTCACAGTCTCTGTGAGTTCATATTTATATCTATCTTGGTGTGTCTAGAAGACAGTTTCCTTGGAGTCACATCACTCTGGTTCTTAAATTGTATTAAATGCAGAGAAGAAATTATATATTGTAATGAAAATGTACATTTTCATAATATTTTCCTATTCAGAAGCAATGAAACCTCTTTTCTTTTTAGTCATATGTGTATAATTTATGTGTTCTGAATAACACACATGCTATTTTTAAGAGTTTGGAATCCTCTACTTGGCCTATGTACCTACACATCATTATGTAGCTTACATGTAAAGCATGCTCTTTAGTGAATCCATCATTTTTACTCACAAACATGATCTTTTCCTATAAATACATCAGTTTTTTCTACTGCTTTTGAAAATAAAGACTAAATATCATTCTAAAAAATCATATGGAAACTTCCTACTATGGATGTTCTAAATCATATACACCACACTCACACATACATGCACACACAGTGTGTGTACACATATATGTCTGTGTGTGTTTATATATGCAGACATACATGAAAGGAATTGAAATGGTGTTACTCTATAACAATACAACACCAAAGACTAGCAAATAAAAAAAAATCACTGCCAGGAGTAGGCTACATCTTTTTGAGTTGTGATTCAGTGAGGTCCTATAGACTGCCTCACCAAAGGCACAATTTACCAGCAATGTTATCGGATATCCTAAATAACCTGATGAGCAGACACTATTGTTGAAAATACCACATACTTGAGTCCCTGAACATGGAGAAATCAAGCTGTTCCTGACCTGAGAACTTCCTTCCTACTGGCTAGTGTTTATAGTGCTGGAAGGTGTTACATTGCTGTGGGATAATGGTCTTTTATCCTGTCACTTATATTGTATTGTTTTAATAAAATGTTAATTCGCCAATAGCCAGGCAGGAAGTAGGGGCGGGGCAACCAGATGAAAAAGAAGCAAGATGGGAACGCTTCACTGATAAAGGTACCAAACCACATGGCTAACACAGACAAAAATCATGGGCTAATTTAAGATGTAAGAAAGAGTTCATAAGTAGCCTGAGCTAATAGGCCAACCAGTTTATGGTTAATGTAGACCTCAGTGTGTTTCTTTAGGACTGAACGGCTGCAGGACAGGGCAGGCCAGAAATTTCTTACAACATTGCATGTATTACTGAAAAAGAAGGTATGATATGTACTGCTGGTGTAGGTTTTATAATGTACTATTGCAAATTCTGTGAGATTCAATAATGGTTTTAATGATAATATATGCCCATTGAGAGTAACCAATAGTTTCTGATTGGATTTAAGCCATACTCTACAAGATGAAACACAGACATGGCACAATATGGGGTCAAATACCTAGAGCTAAAGATCTTGTAGGCTCTAACAGGGGAACTATTGCTTAATATCAATTTCTTAAATAGATATAGATTATACTGGTTCCTATTAGCTTATAATTATTCTCATAGGTCAATGTATGACTTGGCCCTCATTGGAAAAGATTCTATTTTTAGTTGATGATGATTAAGACAGAGACCCCAACTAGCCAAGGCATAGAAAATAAGACCCTTAGGAGTGTCCAGCATCCATTGGACTATATTTAGCACACTCTTTCCTCCCAAGACTTAGAGATAATTGTGAAAGTAGGAGTGGAAAAAGAACGAGAGTTCACAGTAATCAATGACCACAAGCAAGAGTGTCTTATGGAGACAGCAAGACAGTTGCACACGAATTCTTAACAGATGTGAAAGAATGCACACAACCAGTACAAGCCCAAGCTAAACCAAATCCCATCATGGAAAGGAGAGTTGAGCATCAAATAGTAACCCTAGACACAGAGATATTAGCAGGTGTTGGCTACTGGAAGAGGAAAAGTCCAGGAAGGCCACATAGCCAAGGATATTTGTGAAGCATGTATCAGTCTTGAGTTAAAAAAAGAATACAAATTGGTTAGATCAGAAAAGAAAGTGTGAATCTAAAGAGATTTGAGGGAAGGAGGTTAATGTGATCAAAACAGATTCATGAAATTCTCAATGAACTAATGCAAACTTTTCAAAAAGCAATTAAAAATAAAATCCCTCCCATGGTGTTGTAATATGAGTGGTGGGCTGCTCTTCATACCAGCTAGCTTTACACCAGGAATAATTACACAGAGACTGTATTCATTTAAACACTGCCTGGCCCATTAGTTCCAATAAGAATTGGCTAATTCTCACATCTTGCTTAACCCATTTCTAATAATCTGTGTAGAACCACGAGGTGGTGGCTTACCGGGAAGATTCTAACCTATGTCCATCTCGAGCCAGAGCTTCATGGTGTCTGCCTGTCTCTGCTTTCTTCCTCCCACAATTCTGT
>LOEQ01006265.1:39833-62353 GCA_001685075.1 Bramus lutescens | reverse complement strand
TATTAATTAACCAATGAAAGCAACAGATAGATAGAAGACCCTCCTACATCACCATAGCTTTTTCTTCTTCATGTGGCCCAGCAACTTGTCTTGTTCTGGTCACAGTAGTGTTTTGCTTTCTTTAGAAGTATTTTTTTGTTCAAGTTCTCCATGTTTCCTGAACCTTCAGGAATTAAGTTTGTAAAGGCTAGTTCCTAAGAATTTTTTTTCTTCTCTGCCTTAGGTCTCAGCTCAAAATTTATTTTCTACTTTTCTTTAGCTACTTCTTAAAGGCCACTTACTGGTATCTTTAAATCTTTAAATCATATTTTTTCATTTATTTTACACACCAACCAGTTTCCCTCCCTCCTTCCTCTCTTCCTGACCCCTCTCCTTTCCCATCTACTCCCTTCCCATCCACTCCTCCTCCATCTCCATCAGAAAGGGATAGGTTTCCCATGGGCTTGTGCAAAGCATGGCCCATCAAATTGAGGCAGGATCAAGTTCCTAGAGGCAGGGCGAGTTATCAAGTGCAACTATGTTGAGAGGTAGGTCCTTCTGGAGTTATTTAGAACACTACATTCATTCATGAATTGATGTCGTATAGAGGAGATTGGCAAAGACTCATGTATACATTTATACTTTTCTTGCCACCTGAGGACACTCTTCCCAAACCTTGAAGACAAAGAAAGGTATCATAATGCATACAACCAGTCCATCCCCAGATTTACAGTCTGCCAATGCTGCCTGGAACTTCTTCAGAACTGTATAAAATAAATTTTTTGTTCTTTTAAAGTTTCCCAAGTATCACACATTTTGTTAATGAAGCATAAAGATTAATATAAATACTCTAACATCAAATACTTTTAGGCTTCCTTTCATGAACTTTATCAGTTTTATTTAAATATTTATCTGATAATATTTTCATCTACTGCAATAGAATATGAAAGTTGAATATTTGTATCTCAATAAACTAGTATGATTATTAGGCAGTTAATGAAAACATTGACTGCATGGAAATCTCATGAATAATGCATACTCTAAGTCAATAGATTCTGGCCTTTTGTTCATACTGATATTATTTCAAAAGAAATGAAGTCTACTCATTGTAAGACCTTTTTTCTTTTTTAATTTTTGTTGTGAGCCTCCAAAAAAGTAGTCCAGATATTTAAGTCTGCTGGAATTCTGACTTCATGAGTTCACAAGATATTCATATTATGAATATATAAAACTTTAATGGTGTACAATAAAATGTTATTTTAATTGAAAGTCACCTCAGATTAAGAGAATGAACTGGAAGCTCTTTGTATAAGTAAATTCTTCATAGTACCTGCAGGGCTATTGATCATCAGATGTCATTGATAAACTTTTAGAGGACACATAATAAAAACAGAGGGCTAAACTTCTTTATATGTTTTACATGCTCAAAAATTTCACTTCTAGTCATCACTTTGTTATATAGTTAAATAACTTGTTATAATGTGTGCAATTTAAAGTATGTACTAAATCTTCTAGGTGAGCTTTAGTCACTCAATCTTCCTAGATTCGCTTTTTCTGCAAGAACCATTACAATACCCAAAGACGCCTTCTCTTTCAGTTGTGCTAGCCTATATTGGTCAGTATTATCTGAGAAGAGGTAAAGGAAAGGGGAAGAGGACAATATCAAACCTTCAACACATTGATTAATGTCAACTTGCATTATCTAACAATTGATTTATTATTTTATTTTAGTGCTTCAAATACTAATCTGTTCCAGAAACATAACCCCAGTCACACTTAGAAAAAAACTTAACCAAGTACCTGGGCATCTACCTCCTAATCAAGTTGAGATCTAACCCATCATACAGTACATCTCTAGTTGATCACCACCTTCCATCTTCCTGTCCCACTTTATGACAAGACAAACTCTTCATTTTCTTTCTTGTCAACTGACCTTTTTGAAAGACTGAGAAAACATATACAGGCAAGTGTAGAAGATGAGAGTCATAGAAAAGAAATACGAACATTTCTTCCTAGCTTTAGCATCATGTATTCAACAACTGCCACCCTTCAAGAGTACAGTTCCTACTAAACAAACTCTCTTCCATGACTCCTACTATGACTGGTCTCTTGATAGTTTAAGAACAGGTATGTTAGCAAATCAGTATCCTTGTTTCTTCTTTCCCATATGTATCAAATTCCTCCGCATTTGAATCTTTGACTAATCATCTTTTCTATCAAGAAAATGTTTTCCTCAAATTTCCTCCATTATAATCACCAATAACTGAAGGAACAAGATAGTTTACTCTGGCCATATGAGATCATGCGCTGTTCAAAACTTCTCTTAGGCTGGTACACCTCCATTGCAGTGTTACCTATGATGCAGACTATGATTGAAGCTAGTATCAAAGTTGGAAAATCAGCGTCATCCTTGCTAGCCTCGATTGGTACATCTTCAAATCATTTGTTGCTAATTAGCAAGCAATCTGGGCATTCCTCTTTTGTGTCATGTTTAATTGACAATGAAGCAGGGTGAATAGAAAAGTGCTACAGCTTCCCTCTTAGCTTCATTGCTCTTTCTCTTGAGTCATCAAGGAGTGTTTGTCTGTCAGTGGAACACAACATGGTGTGTTCTTCATTAAAATGCAATTAGCTCAGGAAGAGAAGAATAGAATGCTCTGTCATTTAGTAATCCTCCTAGGGAGAGAGGACAAAAAAAACGTTTCTTTTTATATACAAAAGTATGAACATACGAAAATGTTTTGCAAGCAAAAAGAAGGAACAAGCTGTTGCTCATTCTAATGGGAATGAACATCATTGAAGGGCTATTTTCTAAGACATACTGAAAATTCAGTTTACAAGCTCAAACCAAGATACCAGACTGTAAAGACAACTCTAGTCCTATATTTATCTGGATGAAGTCTTGAAGACTTATGATTTTAATTTTATTTGGGACTTTGAAATACTTATAAAGAGGGGAGTAGATATTGTTGAGAGTGTGTGCACAGTGACATACAGTCCCATATAGATAATTGGATAATAGCATTATTCCTTAGGCATTGAAACATCTGAAACTTCCTCAAAAGGTCTCCCTTGGTCCCAAGAGATCAATTACATATCCTTGCCATGTGCATCTGTTGGCCTCAGCAGCACAGGACTCTTCTACTTATGGTGGACACTGGCTTCCCTCATTCCCTGAAAAGCAGGACTCAGTATAGGACCTGAAGAACTGTAAGAATGAATTAAACACTATAAAAATCATTGTAGCATGTACCAATATTATTTTTTAATCTTTTCTTTCTATTAAGTTACAAAGCAGCAGCTAACAAAAATGCCAAATTGCAAACTCATAATTAATTCCCTAAAATTTTTTTGTAAATTCTTTATTGAAGTCTTCATCTTGAAACGTAAAATAATTATCAGTTGTATGCATCGCATCTATCACTCTGCAACATAAAATACATCTTGTTCATACTTAATTTGATGTTAAGGTTATATTATTCAAATTTGTAAAATATATAATTCATTTTATTAAATCTCCTATCTTTTCCTTTTTGGCCAATTCTTACAGATCTGCCTAGGTCAATTTCAATTCCTTTCCCTCAAAAATATTTATCTTATCTTTGAATTAACAAGTTGTACTGGAAGGGACTACTGAGGAATTGCAAGATGGTGAGAAGATGGTTTCATTGTTAAGTTGCTTCCCTTTAAAGCACAAGGACTTGAGTTAGTTCCCCAGAATCCATACTGAAAAAACAAGCTGGTGTCAAGGCCTTATAATCTCATTACTGAGGAGACGGAGACACGGGGAAGCTCTGAAACTTATTTAGCAAGCTCCAGGCCAGACAGAGGCCTGGCATCACAAACTATGGTTGAATCAAAAACTGTGGTGGAAGCACCTCAGGAATAATACCTAAGACTATCTTCTGGCTTCCACATACATATGTGTGTACACACCTGGTCTCATGCATGAAATACATTTATGCATACATACAGAAATAAATGCACTAAATAGACATCTGAAAACAATAAGGATAAAATTGATCCTGGACATAGTTTTCATACTAAGACTTATTTATTCAGTCAAACAAGATTCATACAATAATAATACTGAGACAGTTTTTTTTCATTGGCTATGAGCAAAACTTAATGAGAATATAGCTCAGGGGCTTGGTCATTGAATTTAACAATAACAAAAAAAACTTTGTAGGGAACAAACTGGAGCTTGAAATACTTTCAATAAAAGCATAACTGTTTCTCCTTATTTATCATGTATCCCATGGTGATATATGTTTGCACATTTCACCAAAACATCTTCATCCCTATCATCAGTGGTTCCTCATAGAGACTCTTTGTAATCAGATGATTTTCTCTGTCATATTTATTGATAAAATTGCCAGTAATCAAGAAAAGAAGTGGATAAAGACCACAAAAACACACAAATATATGTACTTGGCAAAGTGTGCATATGGAGGTCATGTAAGACCTTGTAGAAGCTGGCCCTCTGTTTGCACCATGTGGATCCTGGGTATTGAACCCATGGCCATTAGATTCAGCCACAGCTTCTTCACCCACTGAATCACCTTGCCAGCCCTTGAAATGGTTTTGAGAATAAGAAATAGCTCCTAATTTAAAACATCCAGAGGATTTTACCTCTCACTATTTATAAGTGCAGTATTTGGGTTAAACTGAGCAGAAATTGGTGACCACTAATTAATTAAGTCTACCAAAGAAACTACTTGTCTTTGTTACCAAAGTTGTATCCAGAGATAGAGTGATCTTATTAATATGCTTTACTTCTATGCTGGCTGGTTTTATTTCAACCTGAAATTAGCTAATGTCAACAGAAAGGAACTTTAGTTAAGAAAACGGCCTCAATAAATACAGCTGTAGGGTATTTTCTTAGCTAGTGATTGATTGGGGAAAGGCCCAGCCCATTAGGAATAGTACCATTCCTGGACTGGTGGTCCTAGGGTCTATACAAAAGAAGGCTGAGCACGCTATGGGAGCAAGTCAATAAGCAGCAGCTCTATATGACTTTGCCATCATCTCCTGTCTCCAGGTTCCTACGCTGTTTGAGTTCTTATCTTGAATTCCTCCGGTGGTGAATCTGGACATTCAAGCCAAATAAACCATTCCCAACTTGCTTTTTTGATCATGGTTTTCATCACAGAATTTGAAACCCAAGCTAAGGCAGCTATTGTGTGCTCACTCCTGTGAGAGACACTGAAAGGTTTCATTCTCAGAATGTTAATGCTTTTCACTAGTTAAAATTATTTAGGGGAATTCCTTTTAAAAAATATTATCAGATCCCATGTATAAAGGCATAACATCCTCAAAGTTATAAAACTCTAAAGGAATTCTATGTCAGGTAGAACTTTAAGAAATACCAACACACTATAATTAAAATAAATAAAAATCCTCACTAAAATAATTTTTTCCACATTGCTTGACTTAAAGAAACAAATATGTAAGTGTGATAACAGAGCTAATAGTACTAATATTTTATATTTATTTATGTAACACATTTTTCAAAATAATTCACTAAAATCACATCATTAACTTATGCAAATATTCATTTAGTGCTAACATATATACACACACAGAGAGAGACACACACACAGACTGGCTATGTGCATGTGTGTGTGTGTGTGTGTGTGTGTGTGTGTCTGTAAATTGAAGAGCATTGCAAATTATTCAATTAACATGTCCTAAAACTGAAAACATCATTGATCCACAGAATCAATGGATAGGACAATGTCCTAGTTTTATTACTGTTGTGTTTAAAAAAAAAAACCCTATCTAAAACAACTTGTAAGAGGAAGGGTTGATTTGAGCTCACATGTTATGCTCCATCACAGCACAGAAGGCACAGCAACAGGAACTTCAAAAACCTGCGGTCAAGTGCAGAGAGCAATGAATGGATGCATGCTTGTTTTTCAGTTTGCTTCCTTCCGCCTTATACAGTTTAGAACCAACCCACACTAAGCTATATCCTCTTAAACAGTTAATGTAATCAAAACAATCCCTCACCCATGTCTGTAGGCCAGCCTAACATAGACAGTTCTTTACTGTGGCTTTCCTTCTTCCTGGGTTATTTTAGATTGTATTAAGTTGACAATTCAAACTAACTGTTACAGGGTTTTGGAGAAATTGTTCTGGGCTTAAGATTTCCTAATGCTCTTAAAGAGGACCCGAGTTCAGTTCCCAGCATCCAAGTTCGACACATCACAACTCCAGAAGAACTCACACCTTTGCAGGCCTCTACTTGTCATTGCAGTGCACACACCCACACAGAGATGCATACATAATTAGAAATAAAAAATGTCTAAATGCTCCAACAATAATAATGAGAATCTAAACTTCTCCCCGACACATACGTGGTCCATGTTACTCTCCTGTTGGGAGAAACCTTATTATTCCTTATTTAGAAAGTAATATCTTCCTTTATGTGAAAATCTCAAGATTTGGTCTTCCATATTGCTCATAGTAAAACACTGACACTAGACTGAGTAACAATACCTTTTGTTTCCATATCTCCCTCTTCTGACAAGAAAGGACTAGTGTGTAGGAAGAATAAATAACATAATGACAATTGAGCTGAGCCAAGAATGATGGGAAGACTTTTGGGAGATGATGTTAAAAATAAGTGCTGTTCTAGATTGAAAGAGCAGCAGAAGCAAGCAGTTAAATAGTAGGGAAGTAAAACAGAGCTGTAAAATTTGATAATTAAAAATACTCTCCTTCCCCCATCTTTCTCCACCTCTGTCTGCCTCTTCCTGCCTCTCTTCCTCCCTGCTTCTGTCTCTCTTAGAGAATTCACTAATTATACTGAGCAGTATGTAGAGATGGGCTGTTTTCAATTACTGTACAATTCTACACATTGCGAAGTTTCAATAGTTTCCAGTAGCAAGAAGCTCAAATTCTTTAAGAATCATCCTTTCTTACCCCCATTTCCTTCATGGTTTGAACACTGGCTTATTATTTTAGTCTTGTTATTCTAAGTGGTTTATTATTCTTGGTGAATAGTGAATTATTCTAATAGTGCGTATTATTCTATTCAGTATAAACCTGAAACTGATTAGCAGTGAATAGCTACTAAGGAGTCTTTCCGTTGCAAAATTGGGTTTCTGTGCTTTTATGCTACTTATTTTTCAGTAATTGCTCTGGCAGTTTCTATCAAATAGCTACACTTTTCTCTGTTGAGAACTATGCTGATATAGTCCAGAAGCTCTAAAATAAAGATAATTCTTTGTTAAAGAGAATCTTACTTTTAAGTGACTTTAAATTAGTGTTTTATTTCCAAGAAATATCATGTGGTCACGCTTCCCCCTACCATGACCTCTTTTTCTTTCTTTGTTGTCACACATATCTGTGTGTGTATGTGTGTGTGTGTGTGTGTGTGTGAATAAAAACTGCTCAGTTTGTATATTACTGCCTCTTTGTATATGATCACAAGGCTGTGCAGTTGGTATTGGATCACCATTTGGAGAGCTTGTTCCTGGGGAAGACTAGTTCTCCCTTTCTTGGCATTCCTTAGTTGCCCGTTCTTTATTTAGGTTCAAGGGAGCATGAACTTTCCTCATTCTATGTTAGCATGTTCATTGGTGTCATCATTGTTTATACACTAGTGCTTCTCTGGCCGAGTCCTGAATAATACCATCCCTATCCCATTCCACTAAAATTTTAATATGCTAATAGATGTTTCAAAAAATATTGTAATTCTTTTTCTGTAAATTAACTTTAAATTTCTAAATTCTTTTATTATATGTTGCCTTCTACGGCATTTAGTGCTATGATCATACACAAAACAGAAGAAAGGGCTTTCTCTTGTTAAATCATTTTTATATTTGTCATATATTAACATATTTTTCCATGATTCAAGTCTCAAATGTGCTCATTTTGTCTAATCAATCTGTAAGGATTGGTATAAAATAATCATTTTATATTGTTTCTTTACAAGCTCCTTGCAGATACTATGCAGGGTTTTCTTTCTGTCTACTTGTGCATTTTTCCTTTTGAGATAAAGCCTATAACTTGTAATGTAGCCCAAGCTATCCTTAAACTCAGAATCCTTATAGATAGTTCTCCCAAGTGCTAGGATTAGATGTATGTGTGCAGCCTAACATACAGAGACTTTTGATGACAATATTTGCTTCCTCATTGATAATATCCTCATATAATCTGAACTGATTTTAGTGCCAATTGCAGTAGGTGTGCAGCCCTCAGTTTCAGTTTCTGGCCAACCTGAACTAGTCTTAGATTTACTGTCTTTTTTTGTTGTTGTTGTTTTTCTGTGTCTGTGAGCTATAAATGTTACTAATGCTTTCCAAAAACCCTATACACACTATATTTTCTGAGTCCTTAGATTTATAGGAAAGTAAAACATCTTTCTAACAGTGGTTAAAACTTTTCAGTAGCCATTTGATCAAATATATTAAATGTTTAAGCTTAAATAATTTTGACTCAATGCTTAAAGAGGTTTTTTTTTTTTTATTCTCTTTCATGTCCCAATAATTTTAGGAAAAAAAAACTGGTCTACAAGGACAGGCTCACAATCATTGCACAGACATACATGCAGAAAAAAATACTGATATGCATTAAAGTTAAAAAAAACTTCACAAAGGGATAAGATGTCATCCATCTAAAATACAAAACAACAAAACTCATAAAAAACCATAGACGTTAAGTATGTATAGTGGAACATGCTTGTAATCTCAGTACACAGGAAGGTAGGTATGTATAATGGTGCATGCTTGTAGTCTCAGCACACAGGAAGCTGAAAAAGGAGGATCTCAGATATGATACCAGCCTGGCATACACAGTGAATTTCAAAAGTTAAAAATCATTAAAATGAGAGAGATGAAATAAAAACAATCATCAATGCGTGCAATTTAGTCTGTACAGCACCCTACCACACCTGTTTATTTACAGTAATAACACCTTTCTCCACACTGGTCCCTCCTATCCAGTCTCTCATTACAGAAACCAAAATATTCTTTAAGTCATATAGTTTCCTTACTCTAAACCTTCCCCCAAATATTCACCATTGACATTTGGTCATACCTAAAAAAAATAATTATCACCTAATAATTACTTATAGGAGCTGTCAGTATTTATTCAATTTTTAGGTCATTAACCATCACCAGGAAAGTTTGGTAACATAGTCCCAGAACAACCTTGAAAATTCTAACTTTGGAGTTTGGGCACTGCAGTCTCAGTATGCTTGCTCCCTGGCTTTTGTTTTCTTTCCACAGGTTCTCTGGTTACTCTCCATAATGGTTGTAGAATACTACTTTAACTCCGTAAAGATGTGTTACATCTATTTATGTTGTGGATTATTACTTTAGCCAGGCAGAGATGTGTTACATTTGTTTATGCTGCATTTGTTTAACATGTGTAGATGTGTTGCTTTGCCTGCCTAATGCACCTGATTGGTCTAATAAAAAAGATGACCAGCAAATAGCAAGATAGTAGGATAGTCAGGCCTGGCAGGCATAAAGATCTAGAGAGAGAAGACAAAGAGAGAGGCGCTCCTGGAGCCAGAAATCAGGCAGCTACCAGACAGACAGACACAGAGGAAACAGGAATTTAGGACATACAGAATGAAAGAAAGGTAAAAATCCCCAAGGCAAAATGTAGATGAAGATAAATAAGTTAACATAAGTTTTAAGAGCCAGTAGGCCAAGCGTAATATGAGGGCAAGCACGCCTAACTAATAGTAAGTCTCCATGTCATGACTTGGAAGCTGGTTGGTGGTCCAAAAGAAAGTCTGCTACACATAACTAATTATTTTTATTATAAAATTTTTATTCATGGGCTACCCCATAAAGAAACTGACGTCCACAGGTGCATCATTTAGTTCAGTAACTTTATGTTTTTATTTAATTACCTATAACATAATGTATTTCCATTCTAGGGATTCTAACAATTTGAAATGATATGATTTAGCCCTATCCATTCTCTTTTGCACGTTGCCTCATTTTCTACCTTAGAAAACAAAACAAGCTGATACTTAACTAGACCCCTCACACCTACAGACTAGTGCTCATGGTATTGTAAAAATACAAAAGAAAATAAAGACATTGAGGGAGAGACTTTGCCTTGTTTGATACTGTGAAATGAATACACAGTTCTCCTTGTAAGTGTGTTCATTCGATCCTTCCTTTACTATATTGAGTCATATAAAACTTATGATAAAATAACTTCACCTAAGATTCTGTTTTCATTTCTCCTCTTGGATCTAGGATTTTTTCCCAGTTGGCAAAATTTTAATATTATTTTAATTAATTCTTTGAGAATTTCACACGATATACTTTGAACATATTCAATCCCTCTTCCCACTCCTCCCATAAACATCCATTCCACCATAACCCAACTTTGAGCTCTCTCCTCCTTTTCCTCTTCCTCCTCCTTCTACATCTTCTTCCTCTTCTTCTTTCTCATTGATTCCTGTTTGTAATTGATAACGAGTTTTGGTGTGGTCAACCTACCAGGGCTTGCATCATTAAAGAAAACTGATTGTCCTACTCTCAGTGGTTGCCAAATGCCAATAGCTCCTCAGCTGTGGTGGATTTTTTATGACCATCTTGCCCCCTCTATACTAGGATTTTTACTGGTATGAATTGTACAGGTCTTTCTCAGGTTGTCACAATTGTTGTGAGTTCATATGTGCAACTGTCTCATTGTTTCTGGAAAACAATGATTCCTTGATGTTGTCTACCACTTTCTGCTCTTATTATATTCACATATCTCTTTCATAATGGTTTCTAAATCTTGGGGGAAAGTGGGTGATATGTATTTTCCATTTATGTCTGAGCATCCCACAATCTCATCTTCTCTGCAAATTAACCAGTTCTCTGTTGTTAACTGTCATCTATTGTAAGAAGATTCAGTGATAAGGGTTAAGAGATGCTCTGATTTGTAGACATGCAATAAAATATTAGAAGTTGTTTTAATACTATGTCAATTTAGTAGAATAACAGAATTACACTCTCCTATAGGGTTTATGATCTAGCTATCCCAAAGATTCTTGGTCCCTTATCAGTTCCAACTTGAGCAGACCTTAGATCCAATCAGAAAGTGGTTGCTTACCACCATAACGTTCATGCCACCATGGCACCAATGTACATACTTTGTCAGTCACTTGTTGTTGTAGCTTTCATGGTTTACAACTGGGTGAGGCTGATGAGTGAGACTGATTACTTTTTCCCTTGTGTGCTTAGCACCAGAAAGCTATCCAGTAGAGATGAAGCTTCAAGGTGAGTACTAGTCTGACTGCTCCATGTTCTTGACCCAAACATGTGCCATCTTTAATAACAGGATCTTACTGTCAAGTTCTGAACAGTAATGTAGGTTATTGTCAATAGTCTGTAATACTTGGTTTATGTAACCTCATTGGGCAACAGCTCAAAAGGAGGTAGACCATTCTTGTACTGGGTTTTTTATTTGTTGAAGCCTTTAATCAACTAAGTGTTGAGTTTTGTGCTGGACTGTAAAACCTAGTTCATTCTTATTGCCAGCACAACTTGTTGAGGATTCTGTCTTGTGTCTAGTGTGTATTTTTGACTTCTTTGTCAAAATCAGGTTTCTATGGCTCAGGGAAAGTGAATTGTCTGAAAAAGGATGCTTAACATATCAAGCTGCCTGCAAGACTGTTTTCAGCTGTTAAGAGCAGTCACTCATGCTAGAGTGATCTTTGGCAATGAAACTGCCTTTGAGTCACTTCTGTTCCTGTAAGTAATCTTTCACCCATACTCTTGTAAATAACCCCAATAAAATACTTGGGTTCACTAAGTTGGACTTTGGTAGTATCCACACTGTGTTCTTACATTTGATATTCTTTCTAGTGTGAGTTGACCTTTTTTTCACATTTCACAGGAATAATGTCACATCACATAGTAACACTATGTGTTTTACCTCTAATGAAGTTGACTCTGCTCTAACATTTACCATATCCATTCATAAGATATTATGAAATATCGATAAATATTAATCAGTACCCAGAATCTCAGTTAAAAGCACTGTAATTTGATTTGTTAGCTTTAATATAACATTAAATATGAAACATAATTACTTTAACTTAATTAAGGTTGACCAAACTTGTGTATAGAAAATTGAGCCAGTTAATATTTATTTTTCAGTTTTATACAAATTTAGCTAAATTATTTTTGTTTCATTTACATAGTCACAAATGGTAACAAAATTGTTACATATTGGAGAGTTCATGATTTTTTCCCTAAAAGTTAACATGTCAGGAAACAGAGTACAGCAACAAACTCAGTAACTATGATACATTATGTATTTCTCAAAAAAGCCAATTGGCTTTCTTTTTTTTAATAAAACTCTGGTAAACATTCAACTAGTAATTTCTCTAAACTCATTAAAGCAGAAAAGAACCATGAAAAATCAATTTTATGTAGCAGAAAGGTGATTGAAAGCACAGTATGTCATCAGAGACTCTGGTATTGATATTATCACCTCCATTTTCCTGCTTTCAGCTTAGGCATCTAAAAGTTTAATGTTTACATTTTCCTCTTGTTTCCAAAACTCCTGAGGCAATTACAAATTTCTAATCTGATCTTCTAAACATAAACTTCAATAAGGTCACATTTCAAAATACTAGTATATATAGCAATAAGGACAATGTAAGCTTCCCAGAACTAAACCTTATGCACATTATCTGTAATTGTGATCTCTGCTTTCAAATTGTTAGAATCAGGACTCATAGGAGAACTATATAACTCCAGTCTTTGACTTAAGTAGGAAAGGATGAAATATTTCTACTCAAATTTTCAAATATAGCCTTCCTGTAATCACTTGAGAGAATAAACCACAAATTGCAGAGTAAGAATATTAAAGCTTTCAACACAATACACAGAAAGCTTTGATGCTTCAGGCCCTTTAGGAAGCATTATTGTCTTTTCATGTCATTGTTAGTAGACTAATATGCCTGTTACTCCCCTAATCAAAATGTATAGTAATTTTATTTCCCCTTACAGATTTTCTGATCATAATGGAAGGGTTATTGGAATGTTTTCAATCATTCTCTTTCTACAAACACGAAAATACATCTACACATTTTTTTTCACTAGTGACAGGCCACCTCAGATTTAAAGTTTGTCTCCCATTTCCACAAACCAAATTTTATTTCTATGAAAACAGGACCTCATAGCCTGCAGGTAATGTTAACCCAGACTTTCAGGCTAGTGTCTAGCAACTGACTTCCATTTTATCCTTCTAAAGAAAATAGATATCAAAACTGTTGGAACTTGGAAAAGATCTTGCAAAGCTTTTTAGGAAAAAAAATTATCTTATTTCAGTTGATCCAATTTTTCCAAAAACAAGATGCTAACGGCAACCAGACACTGAGAATGAAACCATTTTCTCATTTTAACACTGAAGTGTCAGCCATTTTCTGGGTAAGCTGCTATATAAAGACCAGACTATGGGTGTTTAGGCTCCTTGGAACATCAAACCTTGCATACATAAAACACCTCATATTTAAAATATTTGATCTTTTAATGTTTAAATCCTCTTTGAATCTGTTAAAGTACATGAAATAGAACCTTAATTTCTTTAACTATAATATAATGCATATTATCTCTAAATAATGAAATGTGTTCTCTCAGAGTAAATCAAGTATAATCAAATCATTGTGCTTATGTGTTGGTCCTCGGTGACTTACTATTGCTACAATTATAAATGAATATATATGTAATTTTATATGGAAATTTATGATTTAAAAATAAAACAGGACCATGCTTGATTAGAGAAGACTTGTGTGGCATGACTTCTTGATGTAATCTGTGGTTATTAATGAGGTATCATCTATTTAAATAGTCTCAAAATTTTATTTTCAAGGAGAGAAAGGAATCACTATTTGTAGAACAGGTTTCAGAAGAAGAATGTTAGACAGTATGTTACCTCATTTTGGCTAAAACGAGAAATGTCCTGAAAAGGAATTCTCCACAAGAAAGGCTTCAAAATTTGGGGGGAATATAATCATGATGTTTTATTCTCACTCTTGAAAGACCCGGATAAATCCAGACCCCTCTAGCAGAAAGAATAGAGGCCAAAAATCTAGCAGGAAAAATAGAGCCAAAAATCTAGCAGGGACAGAAGAATCAAAAAATCTAGGTTAGCTGGTTCAGTGGCTCTGTTCCATAAAGTTAGATTTTAATCTTAAGAATACTCTTGAGAAACAGGGAGTTACCCCCTTGTGATTATCACTGGTATTTTCAGAATTTTCCAATGATCACTGGTATTTTCAAATTTTCCAATGATGCCCTCCCTACCCCCTTTGGGTTGTGCTTTCTTCCCCTAAATACCCCCTCTCCCAGCTACTTGGGGTCGAAGTCCTCTACCCCTACATAGGAAATGAGTTTCAGCTCCAGCACACTGGTTACTGTCCTGTTAATAACCTCGTGACTGCAGCAAGGATGGTCTCTTGTGAGTTCCTGGGCATCATATTATCTGGAGACTTGAGTGAGAGTTTCCCCACTCTGGGGGTCTTTCAATATCTTTTATAACTCTGTGTCTAGACAGTTTCTTACTGGGGAAAAGGAGGTGTCATAAAAGCCTTTTTTGTCCTTTCTTAACTGTGAATCTGCAGTCATCAACACCATTGTATAAGTAGCTTCCCTGCCCAGTACATTCTTATTCATTAAGAAAGGTAAGTTTATTTGGGCAGATTTTGCTAAAAGGAGTGGGGAGAGATTATAAACACAGTATAAAGAACCAGACACCCTGAAGGACTTGCTGACAAGAATTCAGCCCTGAATTCCTTTCCAGCTGTGTTTGCATGCAGCTTCCTTCTTATCCTGGGCACCTCCTTTCACATCCTCATTGTTGGAGTAAACCAAAGTCCCTGCTGTGCCCACCGGGATTTCTTTATCTGGAACAACCTCATTGGAGGCATTTTCACTACTTTCACCCTGCTCCTTCTGCACTTTACCTCACCCTCTCTCCCATCTTTCCCAGTCCACCAATCCACAGCCAGTCCATCACCCAGTGTCATTCATCAAGGAAAACTGAACTCAGGAAGGCCCTGAGAAGTAAATATACCAAAAAAAAAAAAAGAAAGAAAGAAAAAACCCACATTGCTCCTTTCAGTATGGCTCCATGTACTAAGTGGCCATCCAAGAACCCTATTATTCAACAGTATATAGTAATTTCATTTACCTGTCCTAATGTTCTTACCATTTTCTCCTTTATTTTCTCAAATTTGTTCTTCCAGAAAGATAGTTCCATCATTCAGAAATAATTATACTGCCTCTTTCATTTGAAATATAGATAGATCCTGTTTGTATTTTTTTTAAATTCCAGATGTGTTAGCCATTTTTATCATAGGTTGGATTGTTGTTGAGGTTCCTAGTTGTATATAAGCTGTGACAATTAAATAAAATGCTGAAATTTGTTCATTCCTAACGTTTTACTTGTAGTTTGAAAGATAAAACTTTCTTTTTGAAAGATAAAACTCACATACATGTTATGCCCAAATCAAGCCAACGAGGAAACCAAGAAAAGTCCTGTATGTAAAAGCAAAGAGCCTTTATTTTAATCAAGCTTGCAAACTCAGTCTCTGCATGTCCAACATATTGGAATAACCAGAAAGCCCTGAGGCTCAATTAGAATAGGGTTTTATAGTAGTAGAGGTGAGGGTGAGGGGTTTCTGAGGTTTTAAGACCCCTGATTGGCTGACATTCCTCTAGGGTTTCCTGGTGATTGTGCACTGACAGGTGTTTCTATCTACAGTGCTTGGAATGTCAGGAATTTCCTTTGAATGGTCTGTTCTTGGGTGAGGGTTGGGTGATCTCAGTTTGTGGTTCCTCCTGCAGTCAGGCATTGTCTCAGGGTAAACAATTGAGACTCCAGCCTCCATTTAAGTTTATTGATGGACAGAGTCTCAGGTGATAATGCTTGGAAGTAAAGAACTTCCTCTGGGAGACCTGCCCAGACTTAGATTATCATGGCTGACCCCCACAATATAGTTTATAAATAATTTTTGCATTTATCAAGTTGTGTAGGACCCAACCATGACAAACTCAATAGAGGCCTGAGTCTCAGTAGTTTGCCCTGAGGCAACACCTGGTTCCTATAAAGACCACAAACTGAGACCACCCAGGTACCACCCAGGAACAAACCATCCAAAGGAAATTCCTAAAATTCCACCCATTGTAGATAGGATCATCTGCCAGCACACATCCATTGCTTTTTGCCAGGACACCCCTAAACAAAAATCAGCCAATCAGGAGTCCCAAACCTAAGAAATCCCTCACCCCCACCTTTGCTACTATAAAAACCCAACTCTAACTGAGCTTGGGTCTCTCTGATCACTCTAATACATTGGCCACACAAAGAGACTGAGTTTGCAAAGTTGTGTAAGAATGAAGATTCTTTGCTTTTACATACAGGGCTCAGTCTTCTAGTTGGTTTGGGGGGGACTCTGTGAACTGGGCATAAATTTGTATCTATGTGTAACATTGTATCTGCTACTAGAAAACTTCACTGTAGTATCGATCAACAAATCTGTGATCTCAGAAACTGAGTTCAGACAAATTGCTTTAGAAAATGGCTTTAAATGGAAAATTAACATTGTGCTAAATAATAAATCACAAATTCAATGACTACAAGCTAAGGGAAAACCCATTGATTTACAAAAGAATCATTGGATCTTTAAAATCAACAAAACAGCTTAGTAGAAAACCATCTAATAAAAAAGATTATAATTTATTAAGATTTGAAACCAGCAGACATGTAAAAGACAAGGATGCTAAATACTACGTTAATGTTACCATTTATCACTTATACACACACATGCGTTGAGACATGAATACTTATCATTCATAGGTTATATGATTTTTTATCAAGATATAGTCACAAAGCCTCTTAATATATGTACAGCTAAAAACAAACCTTGTTTATCAAACCTCTATGTAAAGCATGAAGATGCCTGTATTTCTTTAAGCACAGAGGAATAATTTTAAAATAAAGTACAGAGGAGGAAAAAACCGAATATGGGGTTTTCAAACATTTTCTCTGAAAACTGTTGGTCTCATTGTTGCTGTGCTTCCGTTTTCACTGTGCTGGGGCATAGAAACTAGGTCCTCACCCACTGAAGCTCTTGTTATCATCACTAGACTTGGTTCTTAAACCCCAACCTACAAATCATTTTATAGTAAACTTTTCAGTGAACTGTCACTGGCCTGTGATGAGACTCATCTGAAGGTAGTTTTTCTGTAATGTTGGCATTAGAGATGCCTTTGGAAACCAACTCATAATATTCTCCTCATGCCACACACACACACACACCCTTGACTCCTTCAATGAGAATGACACCAGTGATCGTTTCAAATATACTTGGATGCCCCTATGCCCCTAGTAATGAAAATTACTTACCAAGGTGAATGCATATGATTCAGAGTGAACAGAAGGTGAAAATGGTGATTGGTTACTAGGAGGTTCTCCAACCCCTCTGTCATAAACCTGAACCTGGAAACTGTTAGGTCCAGATGCTGTTTGAGGCTTTCGATAGCAGAGGGTGGCTAAAGATGCTCTGTGCAACCACAAGACACCTACTGTGGTCTGTACCAGCTGAGTTGGCTCACTTCACTTCACTCATTTCTTCTACTTCCAAAACACAAATAACTGCATCCAATTGACTAGTCATTGCACGCATAGCTCTCATAACCAAATATTCCAAGACATGTCACTGCTAGGTTTCCAGTCTCTGTACAGTAGAAGTTCAATGGTACAGTAGCAAAATGGAACTGAATTATAACCTACAACATTCGACAGTGTGAAATGAAGCAATTCTACCTCGGGACATTTTTGGTTCTATGATTGTCTCAGTTTCGTTTCTGTTGCTGTGATAAAATATCCTGACAAAAAGCCACTTAAGAGGAAAAGGGGGTTATTTCAGCTTATAGTTCTAGGCCTTAGTCTATCATAGCAGGTACACCAAAATGGCAGGAGCATAAAGCCGATAAACACATCACATCCATGATGTGAGATTCCCCTCTGATGCTGTGAATGTCATTGGTGAATAAATAAACTGCCTTGGCCTGTTGATAGGGCAGGGTAGAGCTAGGCAGGGTGTGGGAAAAATAAACTGAATGCTGGCAGAAAGAAGGCAGAAGCAAGGAGAAGCCATGCAGCCTCCACCGGAGAGAGACGCCAGACGGAACTTTACCTAGTAAGCCACAGCTACATGGCAATACATAGATTAATAGAGATGAGTTAGTTTAGGATATGAGTTAGGGAGAAATATGCTTAAGCTATTGACCAAACAGTATTGCAAATGATATGGTTTCTGTGTGATTATTTCAGGAAATGAACAAGCAGCCTCCTACAACACATCTCTGCATGAAAAGAAAGAAACATATTCATGTTTGCCTATGTGCTTGCTTATGCTCAGCTGGATTTCTCTAGTTTAATACAGGTCTGGGCCCCTTGACAAGGGAATGACAACTCCCAGAGTGGACTGAGTCTCCCCATCATCAACTGACTTAAAACTGTCACCTATAGACAAACATGTACAGAACTTCATTGAGATTCTCATCCCAGGTTACTGTAGGAAGTTTACAATAAAAGGTGTTCTAGACCCAATCCAACAATGGTTACTTAAAAATGTCCAAAGTGACATCCCAGTACATATCACATTTTTCTTTTTTGGTAGTCTGAAAGACTGTTGGTATATCACCTGACTTTAAAATTCTTTATAGTTCAACTTTACATAACCTAAATTACCCAGACATATTATACAGGTAACAGTATGTTTTCATAATACTCCATTTCAGATTTTATTACTATATTTCAATCAAACCAAAGGGGTAATATAAAAAGACAAAATGTACTAATGGTAACTTTATGTAATTTGCATTCCTACGCACATAAGTTTTCTTTTGGGTCATAAACATAAGACATCTGGAAATATGTGACTTTAAACAGGAGAGAGCTATATATACTATGATTGATACATGGATTATAAAATGTTAAATAACTTGAAAGATTAACAGCAATGGAGCAGAAATAATCAAATAGCTCAATTCCTGATACAAATATGTACACATATTGGTTCTTACTGGTTTAACAGAATATCAAAGCCATGATGTTAAATAAAATGTTTAAAGGTCAAATATTATGAACTGCAGAAGACTTTTATTAGCCTGACAGGATTTTCAAAGAAATGAAACAGCAGCTCCTGACTGAGTTGATGATAGAACCATTTCTGCTCTTGGTTCTGTATTTACTTGATGATAGTTGCAAAAGTTGCTCAGTATTGAAGAATATGTATATGAGATAGCATTTTACTAAACCATCTGTTATCCTCAGTGATAAATGAAAATATATTTTAGAAATTAAGATTTTGTACAAATGCCCTAACAAGAAGAAAGAATGAGGTAGTCCATGGGAATGCGTCAGGAAACAAGATAGATAAAAAGGTGAATTAAGAAGCTGCAGGCTGCCTACTCATTAGGCCCCTAGATAAATGCAATCATGCTAGTGCGGCAAGCAAAGGCATACTCACTATAGGAACACTCTCAGCTTGGCTTTACCATTGATGTTCCAAAGGAAACTTTACAAAGTAGGAAAGAAAGGATGTCTGTGGGTGTCAGAGTTTGGAAAGGGGAGAAGTCAAGCTCAATTCACAATTACTAGAACAAGAAGACATGACATTATAGCAGAAGCAGGTACAGTTTATTAGAAAAAGATACTCTTACATGGGAGAGCCACAGCCTAAGCAGAGGAAATAGGTTTAGTGGTTCACATGGCCCAACTGCACAAAAGATGACAGCTTTTATACTGCACAGGATGGACTTTTAGTGTCATAGTGGAATTTCTCTCACATGATATATTTTTCTCAAGTAGTTCTGCATACTACTCCAAGCACCATGTGTCTCATTAGCATCTCAAATCTCCATCCAGTGGGTTACATTTTAGTACCATAATCAGTCACAAGTCACCTTAGACACTCTGCAGTGTTTCTGTGCTTACATCAGTGGCTCTGGTCAGTGCCTGTTAGGCTAAGTTGATTTCAGACTTCCTCTTTGTTTATGTTTTTCATATGCAAATTTCATAGCATTCTAGTCAACCTTTCTGGATCTGCTTCTCTGTCCTATTTTCTCTTGTCAACAATCAGCAGCCTGATTTTCAAACATTAAATTCAGATGACGATCTCAAATCATCCCATTACCTTTGTAAACTCAGGGAAAGACAATTTCACAGATTCATTATCGGGGCCTTGTCATTTTGAGTGATCCAAGGGTAATGTCCAGCATATTGCCTCTTTGCAGTTAATCTTGAGCGGTAACTTGGTCAATGATTTCTTGGAAGAGCATACTTCACCCTAATTGCCTTCCCTGAACAGAAGGGCACTTCAATCCATGAGGTAAAGGTATCGACCAACATTACGGTTACTTCAACCCTGGGCAGGTAGGCATGTGGGTAAAGTTTATCAGTTCTCAGCTGGATAAGTACCCCGTTCTTTCATCAAGGTTAATCGGAGAGGCTATTCTTGGTGCCAGGCTGTTAATGGCACAGAGGAAACACACAGGGCACACCTGTTGGGTGGTTATCATTAATTGGTCCCTGTAAAATTATGGGAGGCCATAGTCCCAGTGGCATCATGACCTCTGTGGTAAGTGTCATGTAGGGTCTTCCTTTCCAGTACAACAAGTTTGTGACCAATTAGCAACTCCGTATTTCTCTTTGTCTCTTCCCTATTATAATGGGGTCTTCCTTGATTCTTTTAATGTCTCACTGAGAAGAAATAGGCACAGGGTTAAAGGGGATGACATCACGACAGCTTCCACCTCTTTCTTATCCTTTTGATTTCCTACAGAGGTTGATCTGTGGTCCTTTTGGTGACCTTTACAAAAGAACACCTACACTTTTCTGCAAGGATAGATTTTAGTGGCGAAAGAATCTCTGGTTTTGTGTCTTATGAAGGACTTTCCCTGCCATCAGCCCCCTTTTCCTCCACATCTCCCGATATGAACATATGGCAACAAAGGAAGTTATTAGGAGTCCGTGTAAATGTCAATGATTTTCCTTTTGCTCTTTGGGCAGATATCCTGTGACTTCATTCACCCTTCTGAGACTTATAATGCCATACTCAGCCTGTATTTCACCCTGGAGGATGTAACACCCACCGTTCATGTACTGTTCTTCCTCTAGACTGGACAGTGATTCATCTGTTAGGTTGGGCATGCTAGGATAAATAGGAAAGATAGCATGTCCACGAGAATGTCCAAATCCCTGCTCTCAAAATGTTAACAAGTGTTTATGACAACATGGGAAACGTCCAAGCCGGTAACTTAATATTGATTATTCATTTTCCTATCATCCAGGGATGTCCTTCATCCTCCAGGATAGGTTAATGGTGGAAATTTGAACCTTCAGTAACATTATCTTGATTGTCTCCTCTACCAAAAGGACAGAGGGTGATACCACCCTCAGTTGGGCCATTCCTTTGGAGTTCTGTCTAGTTTTCTTGAAGGATAGGCCAGTGATCAGAGATTGGGCCTACCTCCTAGGAGACCCCCAATGACTACTCTGTTATTCTCTGAAGAAGAAAAAAAGCTTTTGTTAGATTAAGAGTTCCTAAGAAGGGATTTGAATTAAATCCAGTTTGATGATCTTGATATTCTGTGTCTTTGAAGTTCATTTCAGATTGTTGATTCTTGGTCCTTAAGTTGCTTCATAAAGAAATTGGGAATCCAAATTTGACAAAACCTTGCCATTTTCAAGAGGGAGGGAACAGTATTGTTTGGTGACCAGAGGACTCAAATTATAAACAAGCTGAATGTGGTCAGGGTCAAGTTGCATAGTTTCTGAATAAGGATACGTCAAAGGGCATTACTCTTTGGAGAGATTTGTCCCTTTGCTTGGATAAGTTTGCATCTTCTCTTTGACAAGTATCTTAATAGTATTAGCATTAGAAGATTGCAAGGTGGAACTGCATATCAAGAAACCCCTTACACACCATAGAATGACTTCCTCTTTCAACTTCAAATTCCCTCTAATGCCCTGATAAAGGTATGGACTGTCTCCCACCCCCTAAGGAAGTACCATTCAAATATAGCATGATTGTTTTATGTTACAAAAAATTTTCCACTCCAAAACAAAAGAAATGTAAGTCTAGATTAGTATAATTAACTAATAATACAATCTTTTACTAATAACCAGTGACTGTAAAACACGACAGGATTCTTGTTTTTTCCTTGAGTGATGTCTCTAATTGTGATGTAATCAACTGACTTAACTATTGCCTTTCTCATTCATCTTAGGGCTTCTAGGAATTTAGCCCTCCTATTTATTTCCCATCAGTATTATGTAACAAATTAGGTAATAGTTTCATTCCTTGGTGTTTTCCTTCCAGATTACTAGGAGATATCTTGTATGCTTCTTTCTCTGTTGCTGCTACACTGTGTCCCTTTTCAATTGATATACAGCTGGTAGTTAGATAAACTGCACATCTCTCCAGGGCAGTGCAAAGAAGAAGAAGGAAGAGGAAGAAGAGGATGAGGAGGAGGAGGAGGAGGAGGAGGAGGAGGAGG
>LOEQ01006264.1:65562-82992 GCA_001685075.1 Bramus lutescens | reverse complement strand
GACTGAGGGGCCACTGGCAGTAGCACCAGGATTTATCCCTACTGCATGTACTGTTTTTGTAGAATCTTATTATCTTTGGATGTATACCTTGCTCAGCCTAGATATAGTAGGGAGGGCCTAGGAAGGCAATGCACCTTAGCCTCTCTGAGGATTAGATGGGGGTGGGGTGGGAGGGTGTGTGGAGGGAATGGGAGGAGAGGAGGGAGTAGAAACTTGGACTGGTATTAGATTCTAAAAATCTAATACATAAAAAAGTATTTGGTCAAAACAAATAGACCCAAGATGTCTAAATATGAGAGAGGGAAATAGAGAACACATGGAGTTTTCAGAGGAAAGAAATGTGTCATGAGAGTAAGGCAGGAAGGTGAGGTTGATTTGATCAAAACTCAGCATATTCATGCTCTTTCTTTTCCAGGCTACTCAGATCCTAACAATCACACAGAAGCTATATTAATTATAACAACTGTTGGCCAAAACTTTAGGCATATTTCTAGTTAACTCTTACATTAAATGTACCTACTTTTATTAATCTTACATGAGGTTGTAGCCTCCTGGTAAGGTTCTGGCTGTCAGCTGGCATCATTCTCCTTTGGCAGCTACATGGTATCTCCCTGACTCCACTGACTCTCTCCCTATAACTCTGTTCAGATTTCCTGCCTGGCTTTATTCTGCCCAGCACAGGCTGAAGCAGCTTTTTTCATCAACCAACAAAGCAACACATACACAGAAGGGCATCTCACATCATTCATGTATTAAATTCTCAACAAAACTATAGTTAATTTAGTCAACCTGCCCACTCCCTAGGATTAGGGAGAATAATTTAAGTGAGTCTTTTGCACAAGCTTACTTTCAAAATGTTTGTTTTGTTACAGTAATTCTACATTTTTTTGTGATTACAGATATTAAAACTGATTCTGTATTTGCCACTGTTCTTATATTATAATCTTGTTATTGAACTTATGGCCAATAACATTGATATGTATCTTTTAGTTCTTTTATTCCTTTCTATTTTGTTTTAATATTTTGAATCACGATCTCAGTTAGCAAAGCTGGATTTGAACTTGAGGTCCTCTTGTCTAAGTTTCATAAGTAGGTAAAATTGCAAGTCCATATCACCATGCTTGGAGTTTTTTTAGTTCTTCGTCACGGACTTAAGTATATATGTATGCATGTATATTTGTATATATTTACATACATGTTAATTTATCTAAGAACCAGAATGTTCTACCAAAGTAATAGTAATTCTAAAGGATTGAAAGATAGCATTCATTCCAACAAATAGAATTTGTTGAACTACATGAAAACATTTATACCTTGAAATTTAAAAAAAATTGAATAAAACACACATTACATGTCTTATTAAAAGGCTTTATAGTAAGCATAAGTATTAAATAACACATATGATTATTGAAAAACACAAAAAATCCTCAATTGTGAAAAAGCAGAAATCCATTATCTCATAATAAGTCATTTGTCATCTGTCTTCTATCATTTATCAGTATGTCTATATATGCATATATTTTTTCTTTGTCTCCAGTAAAGATTGAATTCCATAGCTAAAATAATTTTTAGACAAATTCACCTTTATTATACATTGCAGTGAACAAGTGATAATAAAGTGTCTTTTGTGTATTTGTTACATCTATCAATTTATCTGTTCCTCTATTCACTGAAATTTGAAATTTATTCCCTGACAATGCTGAAGCATACATGAATAGGCCATATATATGGGAGTTCTGTGGAATTTGTCCATATTGGCTTTCATTTTCTAAGCTGATGAGGATGACTGACCAGGTCTCTTCCTCAAGAGGGCCACCAGATATGAGGTAGAAATAGAGAGTATGTTTAAATATATTGTAATTACATTTTTTTCTGAAACCATTCTGTCAGCATACCTATCTCCTTTTCCCTTCCTTTATTTCTGAGTCACACATTCAGATACAGGTATCATATTTTATGTTGGCACCAATGGCAAGAGTTACTGTATAACATTTGCAAATGGAAGTGCATTGCATATATTTTAGTCTTTCGTAATTGTTTGTATTAATGAGGTTTTAAACTTTAAATCAGAGGCTGGGGAGATGGTTGACTGGTAACAAGCACCTGAGCACTTGCATTCAGATACCAAAACCCCCATAGGTATCTTTCCTACCTCTGTAACTCCATTATCAGAGAAGACAGACACAGGATAATTGTTGAGATATGCTAACTGTCAGTCTAGGCTCAAACACAGAGGCTTTGATTTCAGGGAGGCAACTTGTCTCAAATCAGTTGGAAAAGAGTAATAGTTGAGAACATCTGATCCTGTTCTCTGGGCTCTGTGAACATGTACATCAATGTGCCCAAATACACACACACACACACACACACACACATACACACACACACAATTAAAGTAAATAAATAAATTCTGAACCAAATATGAATATAAAATTTTTGTCATTTTTTAAGTATGTGACATTTCAGATTGCCAAAATATAGAAGCATTCACTAATGTCTCTCAGAAAGGGAAGTTCAATAAAAATAAACTTAATCTCTGAAACTGTAAGAGATAATATCAGTCAATATGGCTGTTACTTATTTTTGCTAAAACCACTTTTAGAAAATGAAAAGATCTAGATATTGTGAAAGAGAGTTTTGTTTGGCAAAAGACATATATTAGAAAGGAATCTCGATAACACACCTGGAAGCATGTTTCCAACCTGAGTTCCTTTTAATTTTTGAACTTTTGGTTGTATGGAATTAATTATGACTTATGAAGATTTTAAAACTTAGGCAAATTTTGTTTCATGAAATTTATTGATACAAAAAATGAATATTTTTCTCTTCTTTATGCAGAGTTCAAATTAATACAAGCATTCCAACTTTTATAAAACAAAGCTACCTTTTAAATTAATTTTTATAATTAAATAAGTAGACCAAGAAACCAAGAATATTTTCCTCTTTAGGTTCTAATTAAAACAGTATTTTATACAATTTTAGTCAAATTTCCTTTCTAGATCAAAGAAATAACAAAAATAAAATTGTTCTGATGTTACTTTGGAAAGGGACTAAAACTAAATAATTTATTTATCTTGTCTCTTTCAGTTCAGTAGAGGGTAATCAAGATGAGCAAGAGTAGGTCAACCCTGTGAAGGCATCAGGAGATATAGGTCAACTCTAAGAATGCAGGTGCTTGTTGAAGTGAAGGAAATTAGCAAAAGAAAAATAATTCTCACTTTGAGGATATAAATTAATTCTTTTGAACTGTTAATCATTGAACTTTAGTGGTTCACAGGCACAAAATTCCCTACAATTGGAGGGTCACATATAGCTAGTTATTGTGTACTAAACTGAATGTTTAGTACTGTTTAATCCCCATCTAGATCGGTACATCATAACACCGTGTAGACAAGCAGAACACATATCCTTTGTGAATTTAAACATATCCCTAGTCTCTTAGTTAGGGTTTCCATTTCTGAGACAAGACACATGACCAAAAGTCTAGGGGAAGTACTTGTCTAGCTTACACTTCCCCACCACAGTCTGTCCTACAGGGAGGATAGAACAAAGTGTGGAGCAGATCAAGACTTAGAAGCAAAAACTACTGCAGAGGCCATGGAGCAGAGATGCTCAGTGGTTTGTTTCTCTTTTTTTATTAGATTTAAAAAAATAATACCAATTCAAATTTCCACTCCCTCCCCTCCTCCCATTCCCTCCATACACCCTCCTACCCCACCCCCTCTAATCCTAAGAGAGGGTAAGGCACTTTGCTTTGTGGAAGGTCCAAGGCCCTCCCTACTACATCTAGGCTGAGCAAGGTATACATCCAAAAATAATAGGATCCCCAAAAGCCAGTACATGCAGTAGAAATAATTCCCAGTGCCACTGCCAGTCACCCTTCAGTCTGCTCCAGCCATACAAATGTCAACCACATTCAGAGGGACTAGTTTAATCGTAAACTTGTTCCTTCCCAGTCCAGCTGGAGTTGGTGAGCTCCCTATTAGCTCAGGTAAACTGTTTCAGTGGATGAACCTCTCATGGCCTTGACCTCTTTGCTCAATTCTCACTCCTTCTACTCTTCAATTGGACCTTGGGAGCTCAGTTCAGTGCTCCAATGTGGGTCGCTGCCTCTGTTTCCCTTTGTTGATGTACAACCTAGATGCCCCTTAACTGAAGATTGAATAAAGAAAGTGGGGCACATTTACACATTAGAGTACTACTCAGCGGTAAATTTACAATGACATCTTGAATTTTGCATGCAAATGGTTGGAATTAGAAAACACTATCTTGAGTGAGGCAACCCAGACCCCCCAAAAATGAATGTGGTATGTACTCACTCATAAACAAAGGACATTGAACCTATAGTTCATGATCCTAGAGAAGCTAAGTAATAAGGTGAACCCAAAGAAAAACATATATAAACCCACCTGGGAATTGGAAACAGACAAGATTGCCTCACATTATTGGGAGCATGGGGGTAGGGTATAGAAGGAAGAAGAGAAGGGGAGGGTTGAGGAGAACTGGAGGGAATGGGATAGTCAAGATGGAGGAAGGACAGGTATGAGAGTAAGGAAAGAGATATCTTGATTGAGGGAGCCATTATGGGGTTAGCAAGAAACCTATCACTAGAAAAATTCCCAGGAATTCACAAGGATGACCCCAGCTAAGACCATAAGCAATAGAAGAGAGATGCCTGAACTGGCATTGCCCTGTAGTCAGACTGATGATTATCTTAAATATCACCCTAGAACATTCTTCCAACAATAGATGGAAACAGAGGCGGAGAACCACACTGGAACTCAGGACTGAGCTCCCAAGGTTCAGTTGAAGAGTGGAAGGAGTGAGAATATGAGCAAGGAGGTCTAAACCATGAGTCGTTCACCCACTGAGACAGTTTATCTGAGCTAATGGGAGCTCACCAACTCCAACTAGACTGGGAATGAATGAACATGGGATCAAACTATTCCCTCTGAATGTGGTTGACAGTTGAGGCAGGCTGCAATGGCACTGGTATTCATCTCTGCTGCATGTACTGGCTTTTTGTGATCCTATTCTCTTTGGATGTATACCTTGCTCAACCTAGATATAGTATGGAGGGCCTTGGACTTGCCACAGGGAAAGGTGCCTTCTCCTCTCTTAGAATTGTAGGGGAGAGGGGTGGAAGGGTGTGAGGAGGTAGTGGGAGGAGGGGAGGGAGTGGGGATTTGGATTGGTATTTTTTAAAGTAATAAAACAACAACAATAACAATAATAATAATAATAAAGAAATGTACCACATTTTCTTTATCCATTCTTTGATTGAGGGGCATCTTGGATGACCCTGGCTAAGAATCTAAGCAATAGTGAAGGGGGTACCTTAACTGTCCTTCCTGTGTAAGCAGATTGCTGACTACCTTAATTTTCATCTAGAACCTTCATTCAGTATTTGATGAAAGCAGATACAGAAATCCACAGCTAATATGCCAAGCTCCTGGAGTCTGGTCATAGAGAGGTAGCAATAATATGAGCAAAATGGTCGAGAACATGATGGGGAAACCCACAGAAAGAGCTGACCCAAGCTAGTAGACTTCACTGTCTCAGGACTGACATTCTGTGGAACAAGCATAGGACTGAATTTGGCCCTCTGAATGCATGCAGCAGTTGGGTGGCTTGGGCAGCTTGTGAAGCCACAGGCTGTGGAACCAGATTTGTCTGTAGTGCATGAACTGGTTTATTTGAATCCATTCCTATGGAGGGATACCTTGCTCAGCCTAGATACAGGAAGGAGGCCCTTGTTCCTGCCTCAAGTGATATGACAGACTTTGTTGATTCCCCATTGAAGGACTCACACTCTCTGAGAAATAGATGGAGAGTGGAGTGGGAGGAAGGTGTGGAGAGTGAAAGGACTGGTGGAAGAGAGAACTGAGTTTGATATATAAACAAAAAATATTGTTTAAAAATAAAATAGAAAAGAAGCATATGTTCACACATACACACACAAACACACACATGTACACACACACAGTCATACACACACACACACAAAACCTTACTACCAGGAGGGCAAAACACCTAGTCAAATTGTTGGTCAGAATAGTTCAATTGACTTCCCAAACAATAAAACCTACCACTGTCATACTTGGTTGTCTCATAGAGGTTGAAGGTAAGTCTCCATATTTAAGTCATTTCATGGTTGGGACATACAATTTAGAAAGTTTTACTTGGATCTAATCAGAAATCTTCTTTTATATAGGCTATTTTTGATTATATCAGAAGTTAGAATAGAACCTGCTAAAACTGAGAACTAATCAATGTATTATCAAGCAATGTCATGCATCTATTAACCACAACAATGACCAGCATAAAAAGAAATCCCTGAAAGTAAAAGAGTGGGAAGAATGTATTGGTGATAACTAACAGCTATATAATTGAACTTAGGCCCACTCAACAGGAAGGAAACAAGGCTTGGTACTATAAACCAAACCAAATGTCTGGGGCCAAGAAACACTGGACCAAAAAAAAAAGACCAAAAAACAGCTTGGAAATCTCCAAAATGCATCTCCCTGTGTGATGTCAAAACACTCTTCAGATTTCATCTCCTTTTATCTTTGTTGTCTGTAACACACTTATTTCTCTTGAACTGGTCCCATGCCCTGTTAGCAACATTCCTCTGCAGGTATCCCACAGCTCTGAAATCTCCAACATTTTGGATTCTCCCAGTCAATCCACACTCCACCATCACAACTTCATGCTATGGCCTCTGGAGGCCTCTCTATTCAGGGACAACCCTAGCATCAATAGCCTTCCTCAGTTAAAGAGCAAGATTCCATCACTCCTTTATTCTGTCCTAGACTCTAAAGCTAGAACCACATGACTGAAGTTGCCAAGTTGCGCTGCTTGCTGGATCTGAAACTTGTTCCCCTTATTAAATTGCATCTTCACCAGCTTTCAGCTCTTGATGTTTCCCTTCACTGTCTAAGCTTGGGTATCCTTGAATTCAATCTGTAGAGCAAGCTGGCCTGAACTCAGAGATATGACTCTCTCTGTCTCAAGAGTGCTGAGAATAGATGTGTGTACCATCACACACAGTTCTGAGTTTTTCATTAATCACATTTCACAAATTGGAAGTTCAGCTAGGTAGAGCCTTGCCATGAGGTCACCACTCCCTTTATTTCATTTATTAATCTGTTTATCTCCTTGAACAAAGGATGTAACTCCATTCCACTTCCTAGTGTTAGTTTTCTCTGCGCATTGTTTATATTGTTCCTTGATAAGCTTCATTATAAAACTTCATTAGAGTTAATACTACTAACAACCACAAGACAGACTCAGTACTACACTGCTTTAAAATTTCCTCTGCTGAAGGCATAAGTTTTCTGTCCTGCCTGGTTTCTGCTTTCTCACCAGTTCCCACAGCCATTTAGCCCCAAAGAAAATCACACAGAGGTCTATATAAATTAAAACTGATTGGTCCATTAGCTCAGCATTCTTATTAACTCTTATAAATTATATTAACCCACTATTCTTATCTATGTTAGCCACATGGCTCTGCACCTTTTTCAACGAGGACGGTCACATCCTACTTCTTGGGGTCTGGACAGGACTAGGGAAAGATCTTCTTTCTTCCCAGAATAATCCTGTTCTCATTGGCCTGCCACTACTTCCTGTCTGGTTGTCCAACCTATACTTTCTTCTTGGCTACTGGCCAATCAGCATTTATTTAAAACATAATTGACAGAATACAGAATTGTCCCACACCACTCTGCTAGCAGAATTAATCCAAAACTCTTCACTTTAGCTTTAGGCAAAGATTATACCCATAGGCAAAAAGCAGCAACATTCTTCACCAAAATATCACAAAACCAGTCTCTATGACACATACTAGCATTCTTCTCCCCTGAAACCCCTTAAACCAAGCTCTCACATTTCAAATAACCTTCAGCACTCCTGTCTTCTATATTTTTACTAGTTTCACATAAGTCCCTCTTGGAGCATTAGAATGCTTTCTGAATCGGAGTTCCGATGTCCATATTTCCCAGAACAAAAGTATGGTTAGGCCCATCACAGCAATCCCCAGTTCCCGGTACCAGTTTCTGCTTTAGATAGGGTTTCTATTGCTGTCACCCCCACAGTGACCACATCCACCAACAAGGCCATACCTACTCCATCAAAGCCACACCACCTAATAGTGCCACTCCTTATGGGGGCCATTTTCTTTCAAATCACCACAGTTGGATTTCTAGCATCTCTTTTTAATCTACATATACAATTCACTCTTTATTATATTCTACAGTCATATTTCCTGAGAATCTCTCTGTCATGGAGGAGGGTATGCAATACCAATTTCTTATTTATGACTGAGCTTTTCATACACACACACACACACATCTATGGAGAGAGAGATTTTCACTGTATTTTTACTTGTTTGTTTATTTTAGAACATTATTGCTTGATTTTACCCTAAATTCCAGGGTTATCAAGTATAGATTCTTTGTAATCTAATCAATATGTGATAATATGTGTGTGTTTGCTTGTGTGTATGTGTGTGTATCTCTGGTGAAGTATAGTGATTGTTTTAATATATGGGTATAGATGTATTAGAAACATATTACTATGAGCTTTTAAAAATATTTGTAGGCTCATCACTAGGGCTTAAGATTCCCCTCCATGGGTTCTGAGTATATATCACTTTTGTGGAGTAGACCATAAATTCAATCAATAATTGGTTTGTTATCCTCCAACATTTACATTATTGCACAAATGTAAATATCATGTTACAGGGTTTTTTATGGTAGTTTGCAAAATTCACAGCCAGGTAAAAATCTTAACAGGAAGGGCTTAAATGAAGAAGAAGATATAAGGGTAGATCATAAAGGGAATAGGCAGGTAAAAACAAATACTATTGATATTTAAAAAAAATCTCAAAAGCCAGAGGACATAAAATTAAAAGTCAATTACCATATTTTCATTATTCATTCTTCAGTTGAAGAACATATAGGTCATTTTGCTTACCTAGCCATTATGACTAGAGCATAAGTGGACAATATCTGAGAAGATATTGCTGTAGTAGAATATTGAGTGCTTGGATATATGCCCAGCATGGAAAGGGAGACTTTTCATTCAAGATAAAAGAGAAAATGTAATCTGAAGAACGGTGCCAGGTTCTAAGCATGCTTGAAAAAGCCATAGTGTAACAAAAACTTATAAACGTACGTAAAAGTATATGTCTAATATATATGCATACATGTGTGTGTGTGTGTGTGTGTGTGTGTGTGTGTTGACCTGGCTAGTGTATTGTCAGTTTCACACAAAATAGGGTTACTTGGAACATGAACCTCAGTTAAAAAAAATATCTTCATACTCTGCAAGATATCAAAAAAATAAATGTAAAAATCAACCCAGCCATAAAACTTTGAATGACAATGATGTTTTGTCTCTATGCTAGGTCCATATTTGCACTAAGTTTGTGGGAGTAACCAAAAAAATATGAATTGACTGAAGTCCCACCCATGATATTGAATCCATCCTGCCATAAATTAGATTAAAAAGAATCTATATTTGATAACCCTGATATTTAGGGTAAAATCAAGTAATAATGTTCTAAAATAAACAAAAAAAGTATAAATGTAGTGGTAATGTCTCTTAATGATATTCTGCTGTACCCATAGACCAGTGTCTTATTTAACCATCATCAGGTGGCTTTGTTCTGTAACAGATGGGAAGAAATATTGACAACCACAGATAGATATTATGTAGAGAGTGTAAGACCTTTTAACATTCAGCTCTGAATACATTGTGTCTATCAAAATTTCATCTCAGGTTTCAAGAAACCTGGCAGAAGGGGAGGCAGAAAGAATGTAAGATTCAGATGGTATAGAGGACATCAAGGAAATAAGAGCCTCTAAATCAACATGATCTACAAAGAGATGAACTCAGATTGAGGCAGCATGCATAAGTCTTGCATCATATGGGATCTTAGAGCTGAAAGGAGAAGTAGATACATGATCCCATCCTAAACAGAAAACCATAAACAATCTTTACTTGAAAACCATTTAAAATGACAATTTAATTTCCTCCAAGGGACAACCACAAAATAAACAAACAAACAAGTCTTAAGAGTAGGCTGCATACCCAGCAATAGATAGACAACAAAAAATTGGCTCAATGGGATTATTGGGGGTTAGTTGGCAAATAAAATTGTCTCATGGCTCTTTTACTATGTTTAAATGTTATTTTTATTAGTTTTTAAATTTTATCTTATTTTCTGGCAAATAAATTATTTTTCCATTTTTTATTTTTTATATATTTTCATCTCTCTTTTTACACTACAAGTCCTTTGCTTATATATGACAGCTTCCAGTTTACTGTTTTTTTTATGGAGTTCCTGAATGGGATGACACAGTTTCTATTTCTTGTGCTTTATCTTGGAATCTTTTCCTTGTGCTTGATTGTTTTGTAGATTACAATGTTTTACCTTTTATTTTATCATACTGCATTTACTTCATGTTATCAATATCCCTGTTTGTTTTCAAATGCGAAACTGAGAGGAGGTGAATCTGCATGTGTGGGAAGATGGGGAAGAATTTAGGAGTAGAGGAAATATAAACTTTAATCATGATATAACATAAAAAATAAACAATAAATAAATAAGCATATTTAAAAACAAGAAAATTCCTTCATCATATTACATATAGGCAAGTATGTAGGAAATTTGTTTAATTGATAGTTGCTATAGGAAGTGGCAGTTCACTGTGAGTGAAGCCAAACATAAGGAAATGTCCTCACTTGCATAATTATACAGAATGGACAAGTCATATAGTGCAAGGCAGTATTCAGCTTTTTCCATCTGTGCATCAGTTCCTACCAATGGCCGCCTAATCTGACTTCCCTGGGTGATGAATTATAAAGTGTAAAATAATAATGAAGAGGAAACCTTTTTTCTTCCCATGTTGCTTCTCATGTTGCTTTTTATCACCAGCATATAAGCCATATTCATATATACACACTTATACATAAATGCATGTGAATATATACATATAAACACATATAAATAATGAAAATATGTGACATGGAATGATAGTGTTTACATGTACAGGCATATAAATAATGGAAATATGTAACTTAGGATGATAGTTTCCTCCACCAAGATACAAGGAGTATTTATGAAAGCCCCAATGTGTGACATGTAAAAGTTCCCCTCAAGTTTTTTGTAAGGGTTATAAAAGATATTTCCAAAGCAATCTGTTGTTTTGCCATTGTCCTTGGTTCTTTCCAGAACTTGAATGTAAGATATGTTCTCAAAGAAACAGCATAATTTGAATATAATATTTGGAGAAATCAAGCTAAAATTGTCTGTATGTTTTCTCCCAGAATATTGATCTAATGCTATAAGAAAGTCCTGTGCAGCTATCAAAGGAAAGGTGTAATTGGTAGTCCTACCCAGATTTAAGGACTGTAAGTCACAGCAAATACTTACCCATCAAAATATCCCCAGTAGTATAACTTTTATCTTGCAGATAAGCAACAGCTGTATAATTGTATTTCAATACATGTTCATTAACGTAGAATGTAAGACTGATATAAATCTAAAAACTATTCAAGACTGCTGAAGTCTGTGGTGGTTTGAATACTGATGCCCTCCACCAGGCTCATATATTTGAATGCTTGCTTCCTAGTTAATGAACTATTTAGGAAGGACTAAGATGTGTGGTGCTCTTGATAGAGGTGTGTCACTAGGAGTGGTCTTGAGGTGTTAAAACCCATGCTAAGCCTAGCCTCAATATCTGCGTTATGCTTAGAGATGAGGTAAGCTCTCAACTACAGCTCCAGTGCCATGCTTGGCTTCTTGTTGCACTCTTCCCATCATGGTGGTAATGGATTCACCCTCTGAAACTGTAAGCAAGCCACCAACTAAATTCTTTCTTTTATAAGTTGCCTTGGTTATAGTGTCTCATAGCAAAATAAGCATGACCAAAACAAGGTCATAGAGCCTAGAAAAGAGCCTAATATTATCATTCTCCTGAACTAATATAATTTGTAAATAGAAATTATTATCCTTTCACCTATAGATAATTTTACTTGTCATTTTTTATAAAAATTATTCTTTCTACACCAGATATACACTTCTTCAGAGAATAAAACTGCTCAAACTTAGAGAATACACGATCCTGGCATGGCAAACTCTAACTGATATATGAAGTTCACCGTTATACAGCTCCCAGGAAGTGATAAAAAGTGGGACATAAATCTTATTAAGAGTCAGAAGACTAGTACAACTTCTGCTAGATACTGTCTTCTAAATATGGCAGGAAAATCTCAATCATGAACTCAAACACTATGGTAACCCAAACAACACATAATGACACTACTGGTTGATGTGATAATGTATATAGGTAAGTTTCTGCAAAGTCTACATCTAGATGAAGAACTACAATTTGTCAAAGGCAACACACTGTAAGGGAATTAGGGGGGAAAAGTATTGTTCAAGTGATGAACTTTTTAATAGTTTATCCAATCCTACACACACACACACACACACACACACACACACACACACACGAGTTACATATATGCAACAACATAAATTTAAAATTCATTAATTTGAAAGAGGTAAGGCACAGGAAGACTGGTACAGGGAGAGAGGGCAAAGGTGATATAGAAAGAATGTTCACATTTAAAGGTCTAGAAACATAAAAATAAAAATAGAAATTTTAAAGCTCATTGACAGCTGTGTGCTACTTTTCCTAGAGTTAGTGGTGAGGGGTATTGCAGAAAATTACAAATTGTTTCCAATGCACTTGATTGTCCATCAGAATTTTAATGTAAGATCCTATATAAAAAGTATAACTGACATATTCTTTCCAGACAATTAATTTTAATAGTGTTCAGCACGTTAGTAGAGAAAAGGAAAAAAAAAGAAAGAAAAGAAAGAAAAAACATACTTTTCTTAGAAAAACTTTATTTAAAGCCAAAATAATGATATTTTCACAGGCTTGGCTTATGCTGGTAGGCATGTCACTTGTCACAGCTCTCTTCTTATCTCATAGCATACCCCCAGAAGTGTCTAAGTGTATAATATTCACACTGACCTTAGACTTTATTTACTTAGATCTTACAAAATAATTTTTTATGTTACTTATGTATCAAAATGATTTTCTTATTTCAAAGTCTTCATAAAAATGTCGAGTGATGATTTATTTCAGTTACTTTCATTAGTGAGTACATCTGAAATTGATAAGTAATTTAATGAATAAATTAAAAGTTCTCCCAAATGAAATGCCTCAGCAGCTATTGTTTGACCTGCCATCTTGATTTATAGTTCATATGCAGAAAATTATCTTGAAATTATCTGCAAAATATTTCCACGCTTTATTTCATAGTCAGGACAGCAGTGAAAAACAAAGTTGAAGATAATGATGGCCATCATGTGTGCAAAGCAGAGTGTAGTGCTTTCTCTGTTGAGTACTGGAAGATAATCCTAATTGAGGATTTATAACAGTGCAACAACTAATCTTTGTTTCAAATATTTCCTGTTGCATTTTAAAAATAAAATCTTATTGGTCTTTTGTTCCATCATTTCTAAGTTTTTATGTGTGTGAAAAGTCTTCTTATATATAATTAAGTTATATATTAAAAATGAAATGATTCATAGTGGCTCTTTCAGCCATCCATACTATTATTTTAACTGCTCCCATCCTCCTTCTGTATTTATCTCTTTTCTCTTCTCTATGAACCCTACTGCTTTCCTATTTCCCCTAAAATATAACTCTGAGAATGCTGCCTCCAAGAGCCAAAAACCACCTAACAAAATCTCTAATATTAAACATGAAAAACACCACTCTGAGTTGTTTGTTAGAGATGTCTAAGCAATTCTGAAAATTTACAGTCGATTTCTCTTAAAACCACAGAAGTTGAAAATAAGTTTCTATTGCCAAAGACATTATGAACTTTAGAAACAGAACACAGAGACATCTGGTCTGGACAGGCCTCCCTGCAGCCTAGCTTACCTTGTATCAAAAGGCATTATGAAATGTTCCTCTGGAAACATTAAGAGTTCTACCCATCTGTTTTGCCTATAAAGCACATCAAAAAACATTATAGTATGATGTCCCTACAAGGTGCTGTAGTGGCACACATACCTTTGTGGTAACCAATGCCTTCTAATTGGACTTATGACCAAACCACTAAGAGAGATACCATGCTTGACTGTAAACCTAGCTACCTAATCAGTGCTAGCGAAATAACAGTTATGAAAGGGAATCTACAACTACTAATTTACTAATCTAGAATAATGCCTAACAATTTCTAGATATTAGTCCTTTTATCTACAGATAAAGTTAGTCTTCATACCTTATCAAAGAAACTTCTTATTGCAACAGACGAAGACAATTAGAGAATGTCACAACCAATTAATATGTAGAGTTGTGGAGCCCATTACCAATGAATGAATCTACAAAACAAAACCACACCTAGGTTAGGAAGAAGAAGGAGTATAAGATTCAGAGAAACAGGGCCTTTCCATTGAGACTGTGTCTCTTAATATCATCAAAAGGTATACCTATAATTTCTCACTAACATGACCATCTAAACATGAACTATACAGGAAAGACACCAAAAAACCATGCAAAATTTAATGGATAATAGAGATAGTATATCTCAAATTCACAAAAGGTACTATAGGTAACCCTCTAAATCTGGGAACAGATGATATTCCTCAGGGAAGAGCCATAACAAGTATATTGTCAAATGGTCAGCCCTGAAAACATTATACAGGAACATCATATTCAGTTAGCAGTTTCTGTTTGAAATATATATATATATATATATATGTGTGTGTGTGTGTGTGTGTGTGTGTGTGTATGTACACACAGGCACACAATTATAATTGATAAAAAAGAGACCATAAATTTGAAGGAAAATGGAGAGGTTTACGAGGGACAAATAATAATTCAAGCTACAAGACAGCCTATAATAGGTCAAATGTGGTTACTTATATTCTCCATAAAAGTCAATAAGCATGGATAAATGAACTAAAGTTATTTAGATGTTTTTTTCACTAAATTAATATAATATAATCATAATTTATGCAAAAGCTTGTATGCAGTATTTTGCAGAAAAGAGGCAGTAGCTCTAAGCACTATGTACTCATAATTATATTGCATATTTCATAATTACATATTTTGAAATAATTCCTCTAATGCTATCAGCATTCAATCAGCAGACACATCAAACTAATGGAAGAGTCAGTAGTGCTTATAAAGGAACCAATGAAGCTCATCTTTAAAGACTTTAATGTTTATTAAAATAAATAATCAAGCTGGGATTGTGGTGGGTGGTGGTGCACAACTTTAATCCCAGAACTTGGGAGGCAGAGGCAGGTGGAACTCTGTGAGTCTGAGGTGAGCCTGATCTATATGAGCTAGTTCCAGGACAGACTCCAAAGTGACAGAGAAATCCTGTCTCAAAAAGCAAAAACAGAACAAAACAAGAACAACTAAAATAAAATAAATAATCCTTTCAAAAACAAAATCATTTCTCCAGTGATATATTGAAGAACTTTTCAATTGCAACATGACCCTTTGTAAGTAAGTGTAATGAGTAATACAGAAATCTAGGTGTGGAGCTAAGGGGAAAATGGATCAGCAGGCATATTCTCGCACTCTTTATAGTTCTTATTAAGATGTCTTCCATATAGTCAAGAAATTATGACTATTATCAAGCCTAATTACTTCATGTTATTCCAGACAATCATTGGGTAGGAGAGAACTAATTTCTGCAAGTTATTATATGACCTGCAAGACTTTGACCTCCCTCTGAGTTAGGTCACACAAATTAAATTTCATTTCCATGTTATATGGATCAATATAAATCTTAAAATTTGGTGTACATTCATCAGCTTTTTTGTTGTCTGATAGATGAGTAGGTATAGAAAAGTTTTGTGTTCTCAGATTTAAAATGTTAAAGAAAGAATTTACAGATTTAAGTATATTCTACATGGTATAATTTCCCTAACCTAGAAAAGATTATACAAGACACAGGTTTCTTATATATTCTACAATAGCTCTAGTTTATGGACAAGATCCAGATCTGAAATCTTGAAACAAGAGTATCAAGACCATTGCTATTCTGTTCTTCATAGTCTTATAGGAACTTCCTTAGGTAGGATAATTTTAGAAGCATTTTTATAAAGCAATATTAAATATAAAATAAAAATATGAGAAATCCTTTTCAAGGGACACTAGAATGTAAACCACAACAGTGGTCAAATAACATGATAAATGTAAATTACTTTTGCTATTTCTTTGTTTGTTTCCTTTAAAAGTATTCTTAAAGCTAACTTCCACTCAAAGCAATCTCAGTACTCTGACTTCACTGTTCATTTATGGCTTTGGTATAAAATTAGCATGAATTTATTGCTTCAAGAGTGTTTGAATAATCACAAATATTAAAGTACATCTTTGCTCTGTAAGTCATTAAGAGTGGAACATAAATAGCAATACAATAGCAATTTCTCAACTCCAGGATGCCTATCAATTTAATTGTGATTCAATTGTTCCAGAAATCCTTTGTTAAAATCCAAAGGTGCATATTGAGAAAATGTTTATTGGACCAGACACAAGTCTGATGTTACTGTGCTGCATACAATTATTTCATAGGTACAGTTACAGTGATTCAATTTCTGATGAGTCACTTATTAATGTATCTTTAATTTTTACAATATATATATATATATATATCAAAGTTTAAAACACAGTGTTTCATTTTTCATGGATTTTTCATACATATAAATATTCACTCTTGCTCTGATAGATGAATACAGCATCTCTGGTACTGTTGAACATGAAATTGCATGCTGTCTACTAAGCAAACCAGGATCCCACAAATGCCTGTATATACGTGTATGAGGGAGCACATAGGTTTTGAGTAAAAGTCTCATGGCTTTATTTTTGTGAAACAGTAGAAAATCAGTTCAAATTTTTAAAATATGCACATGTAATCATTTTGAGCAGGCATCGTTATTTGAATATTGTTAGTGCAGAAAACAAAGAAATATTGCTACGAAGCAAATCTTATCACCTTTTACGTCTTCTCAATCAGAAAAGATTAATTCTCTAGACTTCAGGCTTTCAGAAAGACGATATAAATTCAGAGTATAAATCTTTCTTAAAATATAAACATGATCAAAAAATCCCTATCTCTAGATAATAATTATTTCAGATATTTATTTCAGAGTGGAACTTGTGAATTTAATTTAGCAATGTCTTCAGGACTAGTCAGGGTGGTATTTTTTGTCACTTTAGAAAAGAATTCTGGTTAGAATTGATCAATAACTTCAGAAATCTATGACATCTCTGCAGGCTGAAGTTAAGGATATCAAACCTTCATTGGCCTTTCTGCACCTGGCAGCTTTTCAATGGCTAGAAAGGCTCATTTCCACTGAATTGGAAGGAAGCCAAATGCATGTTAAGC
>LOEQ01006264.1:31357-48393 GCA_001685075.1 Bramus lutescens | reverse complement strand
TCTATCTATCTATCTATCTATCTATCTATCTATCTATCTATCTATCCATCCACACACCCATCTCACCAAAATTTTATTTTTTTAGTAATTTTCTTCTTAACATCTATTCCAGCTTCATACTTACTCAATGACCAAAAATAAACTGTGAGTAAAGTTTATATAACAACTGTAAATATAAATCAACTAATTAAGATGAAGTGTTTGGTGCTTCATAAGATTAGATTCTTATTATAATAAAGAGTTTTTTCTTCTGCAAGCAAAGGCTATGCGATCATATACTTCTCTCTGTTTTTAGCACTAATAAACTTTTCCAGTTGTCCTTTTAACTTTATATGTGTGAGATATGATCTCCTTATTAGCTAAAGCTTGTTTCAAGTCCTCAGTCTTTCTATTCAATGTCTCTGGGGCTGGAATTAAAATAGTGTATCATGTACTCAGCTTATTTTTTTAACTATTACTGTTCCCTATTATGATCTTACACATTATCTTTGAATCTTAGACTCCCATGCTTGGATTTCGGTATTTTTCTGGAAACTTCCTCTGTAATATTCATATGCATTTCTGTGACTATAATGGAGTTCAATGAGCAAGGATTCTTCCAAAGGAAACTTGACATCTTATAGCTGCTTCTGTTGAATTTCAGTCTTGTTTAATTAATATGCAATTTCAAATAACAATTTCAGTGCCTATAACAACCATGCAAAATATAATAGAAAAAGTATTTGGAACTTAACCATGAAAAAGCAGCTGGTAAGGCTAAGAGCAGGAGTGGTACCCCAAGGAAGAGTACAGCAATTTTAAGTCCAGTACCATAAAAGTACCATTATATAATCTCACGTGTTTTATTTTGAAATATATGCACATACAAATTATATATGCATGCAATAATAATAGATTTAAAAAGAGGCAGTGAATTTGAAGAAGAGCAGAAAAGAGTATATGAAAGGTGGGGTAAATAGAAGGTAAAATATCAGAATTAAAATATAATCTTCATAAAGGAATTATGAGCTTATCTAGGATTATCTAAAATAAAATTTTTTAAAAAGATAAAGCACATGTGTCAACAGAAATAAAATATATCCAGACTTCCTGGTGTCCCTTCTTGGATATCAGTAATCTTTGTCATCTCAGTTATGGAACCACTAGAGGAAAAAGGGCTCATTTTAAAGAAGGAATATGATAAGGACAATAAGACTCATGTGACTTTGAAAGTCAAAGGATTGTGTTGAAGGGAATGAGTGTAGAAGTGATAGGAGAAAACAGAAACATGAAAGAGTGAAGCAAATTATTGTGATACTGCAAATAATGGTTAAAAACAAAAACCTAAGTACACATAAAAATGACATAAGGAAACTAGTTCCTAGTCAATCTAAGTAAAAAATAAATCATAAATATGGAGATGGCTAAGTGAGCAAAGTAAGTACGTTTTAGCTGAAAACATAAGGACAAGACACTATTTCCAAGAAACAATGTAAATCTGGCATGAGCCAGTTGTCCTAAGGCAGGGTAAGAAACAGGAGGCTCTTTGGTGTTTGATGGCCACAGAGCCTGGCCCAATCATTAAGCTCAAGGTTGTGTCAAGACCCTGTTTTTAAAATATAACTCTCAGGGTGATTGAAGAAGACCCTTAACCTCCTTCTCTAACCTCCGCATGTATGTATATATGTGGTGAATGTATGCATGTACACACATGAATATGCGTATTCATATATATCACAAGCACAATAAATCAATCACACTATTTGTTTTCATAGTACTTTTAAGAGCATAATGCATGCTGAAAGTTTAAACACCAACAAAACTGATCGATATTACCCTGTTCACAGCCACAGTTCTCCAAGTTGTCTCCTATTGCTTTGTCATCATTGTCCAGTCACCATTTATTTTTCAATTTTCACTAATTCTCTCCTTAGGGTTTTCACGATGCCCTCTGTGATGAAGAGTTCCAGGGCATTTCAAGAAACCCTTCTTTGAAGACCTACAAATCTCACTCATCTCTTTACCAGTTCAAATATCACTTTGCAAGGAGGGCTTTTCAAGAATAAAGATGCATTTTCGCCATGGGTATTCTGGCAATTTGAAATAATATTCTGTATCTATACATATATATATTATATATCACTTCTCTGCCTAAAAATTACCTATATCTTATTACAATTTCAAAACATAATCTTCTTTGTATTAGAGAAGAGAGGGAGACATTTGTATTACCTAATGATTTATACTCATTCATTGCAGCAAATGGCTTTCTGTGAGTGAAAATAAATGTATGAAAGCATTTTTATAGTTCATGCAATCCATAGAAAGCAAGTTAGAATGTGGTCTTTTAGAGATTATCACTGAAACAGGGGAAATTAATTATGAAGTTATAATCAGGGTCATACACCAGAGGAATACTATTGGTGCTATCAGTAATACTGGTGGTCAACAGCATTAATGAACAGGAATGACCTGTAACAATCCCATAAGCAAATATATTATAGCCAACTTCAAGAGTCACCGTATTTTATTTTGTCATTTTTTTGTAAAACAGTGTACAAAGTAAGAATTTAAATCAATGTGGATCTTTAAAATAGGGGTAGTAACTAAGAATGTGGGAAAAACAAATTGCATAAATATATGCTTACAAACTGATGGGACAGGGAAAAATTAAAATGATAATAATAAAATACTAAACAAAATTAACACATAAAATAGCAAAAAATAGCTGAAAAAATGAATAGCTGAAAAGTAAAAGAAGTGAATCAGTCAATTTAAGTAATAAAAGTATGGAGCAATTAATGGTATTTATAAAACATAAGAACACTGACAAAACTTAGTAAAATTACATAAAAATTAGTTTGTGTTAATTTACCTTAGAGTTGACGAGGATTGTCCTGCATATTGTAAGATACTAAGACATATCCCTCATCTGTACCCTTTAAAGGTCAATATCAACCTTTTTATGATAGAAAAGGAAATTCTCCAAACCTTGCCTACTATCTCAGGCAGAGGAAACAAATTAGTTTTTTTGAAAGCGTCTGGCTTTGTGAAAAAAAATAATATAGCCTACATGAAAAGGAAAGTGGAATATTCGTAGTGTTTATTTCATTGATTTAATGATTAACAAAGTTTAAAAAAATAATGACAAAATAGAAAATAGGAGGAAATAAAATCTGAAAGTGGAAGATTTTTCCAAAGCAGACAGAAGAGTCTAATAGTTAAGAACATTCATTTTATTTTTGTTTGCTTATTTCTTTTTTTCACTGTTAATAGTCTTTATTAGAAGTTGTGTTTCAACTCATATAAATGTTTTCTACTTTCCTGTCTTTACCTTCCTTCTTTCTTCTCTCATGTAGAGTTTTCTTTCTTTGATATTATCTCAGTTATATTCAGATGAATATTCATTGACAAGTGCTTATCATAGAAGATTTTATGTATGTTTGAGACATAAGAAGAAAACCAGTCAATGATAATGTGGGTTATATATAACTATCAGGTATTATTGATATAAAAACATTCCAAAAGGTATATTTCACAAGATACAAAAGTACTTGTCAAACTCATGGTTTCATTATATTTGAAGACTTTGGGAGAAGACAGAGGACAGACTGCCTCTGTATGAGACATTGGGGGAAAGGGTCAAAATAAGTTAGGAAGAATTTTATTCCACTGAGAGAAATAGATGAGCTCTAGATATCTATAAATGAATTGTAAGGTTGCTGGAAAAAGGATAAAAATAAATTTCATCTATTCTGAGGAAGCAGAGAAATTTGAATGCGGAGCCCCACCTGTTTTATTCAATATGGGGTCCAAGTCTGGGGAATGGTGACATTCACAAAAGAATAGATCTACATACACTTAGGCAAAACTTTCTGTCAACATCCTTATAGACATTCCCAAAGGTGTGTTTCCTTCTTACACTAAATTTAGTCAACTTTACAATGAAAATGAAAAATCACATAGAAAGTCCAATAATGGTTGCCTTCTGTGGTAAAGTTAATTTCATCTAACCAGAGCTGACAGTGTTTCCCATGACATTGTTCACTTCCTTTGTATTTAAAATTCTACCTAGATATGCATATACATTTATGTTTTAAACACAATATTGTTAATCAAATGTGAAGTATAGAATCAACCTTTAAAAACAAGTTAAAATGAATATTTTACTGAGCATACATCAAATGTCATTAGTATTAGGTTCACTGGATCTCACTAGTTTCTCTGCCTCTGTAAAACTCATAATCATGTAACTGATAATCATGAAAAATTGCAGGGCCAAGGAAAATAAAATTCCTAAATATTAGTGGTGTACATACACTATAGCTTAGCTATTGTCAGCTGATGATAGTACCCAGAAATCAAATCAACTTCATAGAAAATTCAATAATCACTTCTTGTAAATTCTTTTTCTCTGCCAAATGTTTCAGAATTGTCATGAATAGCAAGCTTTCATGGATACAATGATAAGAAATGCAAAGCTCGTTGATTAAGTGGGTGACACTGAGAGTTCCTGGCTTCTCCTTGTCTTTTTGTTTCTTTATTTCTGTAATAATTTTTTCAGCTGGAAAAACAACATGGGTAATTGCCGACATGACTCTTTAACTGACAGGATGCAGAAAGTCGTAGTTCAAGAGCCACATAGGTTGTCTTAGGTCTTTTCTATGACAAACAAATCTGGCTTTATAAGAACACAATGAAGGACATAGAGGACACACCACACAAAACAATTTTATGGTGAGAGTACTAGTGACTTTACACAGTTGTCTTGATGTAGTGCCCATCAATAAAAGTTCAAGGGACAACATTAAAACTTAATCTAGTGAAGGCAATTCTGTGGCAGCAAAGGTGCTAAAAAAAAAAAAGGCTTGAGCTGAGACTGCAACTCAGAGCAGCAAGTACAGGGCTTTAGCCTTTATGTACTAAGCAGTATTCCTTTCTTTCTGGACTTTAAATTACCTCAGCATCACTAATTTTCAGATATGTTAGATAAAAGCTTGTTGCATTGATAACTTATAAAACTGAATGATTTTAATTATTATGCTTCTCTATTACTGAGCAAAAACATTTTTTTTCTTTCTGAAGTCAAAGGCAATTTCTTAAATGAATACATGTGGTCTAAATGTCTGAACTGGTATAGCACAGATCTTGGGTGGGAGAGCTTCAGAGAGAAGAAAGACACTTTTCAGTAACTTCAGTATGAAATTAAAAATGACTTAACTACTTTACCTTTGCATTACACTTCCGTCTTCACGTCATTGATCAGATTTGACGCTGATTTCCGAGGCATAATATGGAAGAGTTACATTTATAGGCATCCTTAATATAGAATCTGTGGCATTTGATGCCCAGGTGGAACAAAAGATGATTAAATATAAATGAAGTGAAAGGAAGCCGTTTTTTTATTTCTCTCACAATAGAAATGTGAAGGTGAAAAAAAGGAAGAGAATGAAGACAATGAAATAATATGTCCATAGAGATAGGAAAGTACATTAGGATAAAATCCATAGGATGTAGTCAGAGAAAATACTCCTTGCAAACCTAAAGAAAAACAAACACTAAAGGCTGTAAAATTAAAAAGGAAGATTTTCATCGTTTCCTAGAGCTGCAGAGTACATGTTTTAGGTGAATATGATCAAAATACTACTTTGACAATAAATTCATTAGGGGACCAGATGAATTGAAATTCCATGTAGGTACAGTAACTAGACTCTAAATAAAACAACACAAACCAAATATTGAGTTCTATCCTCAAAAATCCATCCAAGCATGGAACTAAAATATGGCAAGCATGTTTAAGGAGCACAATGTATCAAGATCACACATTACATTCTGGAACAGGATTCAGTCTTTTCATTTATCTCTCTGCCTTCTCTGAACATTTCTTAAGCACAGAAAGAATGTCTCTTAAGTTCTCTTCTTACTTGAGATTTTAGGTTTCCTATGCTCTGGGTACCTCTCAGTGTCTCATTTGACTTCCTGTTGCCAGCAAGAAATCTCAGCTACTACTCCAGTGCCATATTTGACTAAACACCTCCATTATCACCACCATGATGATAGGACTGAACCTCTGAAAAGTGAGCTCCCTGAATTAAATACTTTGCTTATAAATGTTGTGTTTATGATGTCTCTTCATAGTAATAGAAACCCTAAGACATTCTCCAACAAAATTTTTGTAACACTCTCCCAACAATACAGAAAATATGTCAATAATGTCAATAATTTTTCTACTTTGTCTACATATCTAAGAGTGTACTAAACTAAAAGAAAACATGACTTACAAATAAGAAAGCTAAACATAAGTTTAAAATGATCTTTGGCTTTTTAGGAGATTTCTAACATTTTAATATCAAATGTAATAATGCAAGATTTGTAAGACAAATCTTCTCAAGATTCAACTTATTTTAATTCCAGTGTAACTCAAAGCTAACAAACATTATGATAATTAATCACTATTATTTTATTAAGGGTCATTTAATAATTTTATATATTCCTAACAGTTGTAAGACTGTCATTACATTAAACTTTAAAATGAAATTATTTCAACATAGCAAGTGCAGGAACTATCTCAAGCCCATCAATTGCGACATGGAGAAGCATATATATANCCATTTATATATTGTATATAAATATGTATAATTTAACTCCAGAGAGACCTTTTCCCCAAGTCTAAACATTTTATATATTACTATGAGATTGGATGGGATCTTTAGATTCTATTCAACATGCTTCACACTGTGTTTGTGTACTATGATTTTTGTTCTTTAGACATTGAACAAATTATATTTGTATCAAATTGGTCCAAAATCCCAATGCATCATGAACAACATTGACTTTTATGGTATTAAGACAAAATTCCACTACTATTGTGACTGTTCTGATCTAAGGGTACAGGAGAATGTCAATAGGACTTATTTTATTTCTATGTTCCTTTAATAGAAATATAGCATTTATTTTCCCTAGGTCCATGTCCAATACGATCTGAAGACCTCAGCTATTACTGTCAGATTTGTGTTCCATCTCATGAAATGGGTTTTATATCAAAACAGAGAAGGATTAGTTATTTTCAATATTTGTGCCACTGCTGCATTAGCATGTCTTGTAGACAGGTCACCATGTAGATCACAGTGAATGAGGCTGGATTAATGGTTACCTTTTCCCAGTGGTACCATATAGAATAAATGCCATGAATGTTTGTCAGGAAGCATGCAGCCTCTAGTTATGTACCAGTCCAACTTCTCTGTGTTTCATGAGATATGTAAGTGTGGTCATCATCAATAGGTCAGTACCATAAGCCTGTGGAGTGGAACAAATAGCCCTTGGTAATAGTTTGAGATATCAGAGGTTTCAATGGAACTCTTTTATCAAATATAAACTTACATAATCCATTCCTGGCAATGGAGGTTTCACTTGGTAGTGTAAAATATCTGCATTTGGTATTTTCTCTCCTGTTATTTTGTTATCGTATTTAGATTCCCTTTATTTGTATGTGTGTTATGAAGACTCTACATAGCAGGCTTCCATAGGGTTTCTCAAATTGCCTTAGTGTTAAGTGTGCCACTAGATATTCCCTCTGTGCTAAATTTGGCATCCCTTTCCCATTTAATCCCACTATCCAATCTCTCCCCTGTATCTTCATAACCCATGGGAGATTGTTTCTTCTCCCGAGTCCCTCACCAGGTACTTGGATTGTAATATGCATATCAAAAGCTTAAAAACTAACATCTATCTAGAATACAATATTTGTCTTTTGGAATCACAGTTCTCTCATGCAGGATGAGGTTTTTAGGCACATCCAATTACATGAAAAAATCATAATTTCATTTTGAATAGTTAAATACTATCCAACTCTGTATATATGTTTCATACTTTTCTTACCCATCCATCAACTGATGGACATCTATGCAGCATCCATTTCTGGCTACTATGAATAGAGTAGCAATGAACATGGATGAGCAAGAATCTCTGTAGTAGGTTGAAAAATCTTTCAGTTATATGCTGAAAATGGTATAGAAAATTTTGTTAGATCTATTTTGCTTATCTTGTGGAACTGCTTCACTGATTTCTCTAATATCTCTACAAGTTTGTTCATCTACCAGTGATGAGGATGTTTTCTGCCCAATCCCCCATGTCCTCACCATTATGTACTGTCATTTATGTTATTAATCATGGTGATCCTGGCTAGAATAAGATAAAATGTTAGTTTTTATTTGCATTTTCCTAATGGATAACGATGCTGAACATTTCTTTAAGCATTTCTCAACCATTTATCTTTTGAGAACTCTGAATATTTCCCTACCTCAGTTTTAATTGAATTATTTTTTGATATTTAAATCCTATTTTGATTTTTAGTTCTTTATATATTTTAGATACATACAAGATATATGATGTTTAGTTAGGCATGATCTTTTCCCATTCTGTAGGTTCCCTCTCTCTCTGACTGATGGTGTCCTTTGGCACACAAAAAATGTCAATTTCATGAATGCTATGCATTAATCTCTGCTCTGGTGTGTGTGCTAATAAGATCCTGTTCAGAAATTTTTTTTCCCATGCCACCCACCAGAACCGGTGTTTTTCACTGACTTCATGAGCAATTTTAGCTGTTTCTGGTTCTACTCAGTTCTTTCAGGAGGCCTCAAAATTTGTTCAGCTGTATTATAAATCCCATAAGTCCTGATTTCATTTTCTGATTTATCTCTCATTTCTCATGATACTAGGTTGGAACATATTGCATCTTCAAAGTCTTAAAATTGTAAGTATTTTAATTATAAATATGTGATTCAGAGCACTGTGTTTGTTCTGTTTCTCTGATGTAAATAAAATATGAGAATTCATAAGTAATCAGCATCAAAATCTTGTATTTAGGACATTGAACTAAATCTAAGATAAAAGAACCTGATATATAATTATTGTAGTTTCTTAACTACTTATGAGTGCATACTGTACAATTGCATCACTATGATAACATCATATAAATGCTACAGACTCATCTATAAAATGACATGAAAGCATTACTAATACCATGAGGACTTTAAGCAGAGTGAAAGCATCATAGGACACTTATTGCCTGATGCCTGGAAAATGAATATATTTAGTTATTATTTTTAGAATACATTTCATATACGTTATTCCCAACATTGAAAAGTTTTAATATTTTCAGGTCTTAGTGTTATAAACAAATACTCAACTATGGGAGAGGATAGCACAATGTTCACAATGTAAAGTACTTAAACAAAATAAAATTTGTAAAAACACATGCTTAGTTTAGTGAATTGAATATAACTTGTATTTATCTATATGACATATCCATTTGTATATATCTACTTATATCTAAATATTTACATGTTATCTGATTCTTAATTTTATATATATATATACATGCTAATATTTTATTTAAAATTGAAGCTTGATTTAGAGTTCCATAATAGTAGCAGAAGCATGTGATACAGTGCCATGAGTAATACACATAACATGATAAAAGCTGGTACATGTTAGCCATTGAAAAGTCCAAAGACAGTCGATTTGCTCTGAAATCAGAGCAACTTATTGGTTCAAGGTCAATATGCCCAATTGAATCTGTCCATTAAGATTATTTTGAATGTCCAAAACATTGCTGACTCTTCCAGCCATCTGGTTGACAGTACAAGCCATCTTCACAGGGTGCATGGAGAGGAGTAGGGAAGCAGTCTTGCTGCTCCGGATCTACTGAAGGGGCCCCACATAAACAATCTTTTAGGGAATTTGAGTGTTTGTCAACCTGTCTGGCTACTTCTTGCTGAGTGGGGGGTCCTACATTCTGTAGGGTATTTTACATCAACATTTGAGGGGGTCTCTGTGATTCAAACCACATAAATTTACAAAGAATCCACAGGTTCTCATCCACTGTGGAGACAAAAGCAGAACCACTTTTCCAAAGCATCCAATCCTTAGGCCCATATTTTAAAGTCAAAATACCTTTCTTAGCAGTTCCCAGAATCAAATGTCTTTCTCCAGTTCAGAAGACAAAAGACAACACAATCAACACAATAACATGCATATGTACACATTCTATCTATTGAGGCCCTCAATTCACCCTCTTACCTCATCTTTATTACTTCCCTACTGGCCAGTCTTCTAGAGGGCACCCCTCAGAGCATCTATGTGGATAAAGAAACACATACTCCTTTTAATCTGACTTGGCTTGTTCACAGTCTGGAACATTTAAACACTCTCCTGTACAAAATCTTTGGCAGTCTTCCTTGTTATTTCCTTGCCTTGTTGCTTTAAGAGTTTCAGTTACTTTCAGAAGCTTTCAATTCACCCTCCCACTGCTTTATACTTGCCCATATTTTGGAGGGTGTCCCTCAGAGTATCTCTGGGGATGAAAAAAGAACAAATTACCTTTCCCAATACGCTCCTCGATCAGAGTGACCCCATTCACAAATCCTCACTTTCCAGATCTCAGTGGAACCTTCACTTGCTGCAGGCAGCACAGCCTGGATAGCCAAGATTTGCGAGGGGTTCCAGGATTGAGACAGAGGCTTCTTTTCAGGTGGAAGAAAAACAAACTTTTTTTTTGCCTCAGCTAAAACCTTTCATATCTCTACTGCTTCTGTGGAAAACCACCGGACAGAAAGAACACAAACATCCATGTCAATTACAGACCCCAAGGAAGTTCCTGTGCCAGTCAGGGGGAGTGAGGGAGGCTGTATCACAACATGTTTGATATTTATATATGAGTTTGACATAAGACAAGAAATAAAATAGTTTGCATGGAGTTTTATAAAAGGACTAAGATGATCTATCTGCACATGGTAAAGCAGCATATGATCATGATCCAACAAACCATGTTATATTGTGGCACAGTATGACAAGGCGTAAGGAATGATACAATTCCTTCTTCACACTATGATCCCCACTGTTTTTGCAGGACAAAAGAGAGGGTATGGTCTAAACTCTGGTAGACAGCTTTTACTAATCAAGTGTTTTACACAAAGAAACACAAAGACATACTATATATTTTTTTAACAGATCAATGACCAAAACTTAACACTTTAATAAGCATTTTTAAGAATTATCTTTTATTTAGGAAAAACTGATTGCAGGAATAACTGGGGCGATGAATTTTGTGATAAAGAACTAAGATCTAGAACTCAGAGAAGATGCAGGTAAAAGAGTTTCCAAAAATAGTACACTATATATTAAAGAACAATTTGCATTATGAGATACATTGAGTAGGGGAGGATTGAAAAAGTTTGATAAGAAGTGTATTTTTAATTTAAATATATTATTTTAAAATGTCTTGTAGAATATATATTTGATCATAGTTTCCCATACACCACTTCCTCCCAGATTCTCTTAATCTCTTTCCACACCCAATATATTGTTCTTTTCTTTTCTCTCACACACAAATAATAAAGAAATATTCAAACAAAGAACACTATTTCAGAATGGAAAAAAAGAATGAAAGAAAGAATGAAGGAAGAAAGAAAATGAAGGAAGAAATAATAGAACAAAAGAAGTGAGGAAGGGAGGGAGGGAGGGAGGAAAGGAGAAAAAAAAAGGAACAGACCTAACTAAAAAAAAGGACACAAAATGTAGAGTCTGTCTTGCACTTGTTCATGATGCCTTCCCTAGAGTGAGGTTAGTATACCCAGTAATACTCTGTTGGAGATTACTGATTTGCCATTTCACAACAGGGACAATTACAAAAAAAATTCTAGGTTATGATTGGGCTTTTGTGTTTATGGCCACCTCTCCATGCAGCAATTTTGTCTTTTGGGAACTTGGGCAGGTCTTGTGCATGCTGTCACAGTCTCTTTGATTTTATAAATGAATCAATTCTGTTGTACCTGAAAGACACTGTTTCCTTGGAATCACATACTACCTCTCACTTTTAATATTTCTCAACCTCATCTTTTGCATAAATCCTCAATCTACAGAACAGAGGTTTGAAATGGTATCCCATTTAGGGCTAAAGTGTTGAATTCTTCAAAGTCTCTCACTCTCTGTGCCTTTAAAGCTGGTATCTTTAAACTTGTATCTTAAATTTCAATGTCTCCCCTTTTAATGGTTTATAAATGTGGTTATATTTCTTCTAACCTTCAAGCTACTTTAGGTGTACTGTATTATTAAAAAAAATCAGCCCTGTGGACCTATGCAGAAAGTCTGAGATGGTTATGAAGTATTGGAAACTCGAATTTAACAAAGTATCATATAAATAAAAAGTAAAAGTAGTTAATTCTTCTTAATTTTTAGTTTCCTTCAAGTTTTCATACTTTAAAACTGAGTGACCTGCAAACAGCAAATGTATTGCCTTGCTAAGCAGTTCATTTTATTTTCAGAACTATTGTGAGAGGTGAATCAGAGAGCTCTCCAATTACTTTGCATCAGATTTGTGAGACAATACATAATACATAAGATATGAATCAGGAGAGAGTATAAATTTGTGCCGAAGGACCTAGAAATGAAAGACCTCATCAGCCCACAAGATTAAACATTAAGTTTGGAATGCATTGCTAGATGAGCAATCCAGTTCTACATTTAGTGCAGAAATGCTACTTCTCTCTCTCATAGCTCTTGCTGTCACAGGTAAACTTAACATTGAGTTGAGACACAGTCTGTGGGATTTACAATAATTTTGGAAATAGCCCAGTACCTGAAAAATTCCAAGCACAAAAGGGTTGATAAGATTTCCTGAGATAATTATAAAACATCTATTTCTTGCTCTCTTATTTATAATGCTGAATTCACAAGCAGCTCAACCAATTGGCAGAAGTTGAAGGGTATGGAACCACCAAAATCCTAGTAAAGTTAGTGTCCAGCAAATACACAGAAAGATGTCAGAATTGCTACTCAAGAATTTTATTTGCTATGAGACAAGTGCATTTTTAAAGAACCTCTAATAAAATTTCTGTGTATAAAATTAAATTTATTAAACCACCATTACACCAGCTTAATCTTATTTTTTTGTGAAATTAATATAAATGTTTTGAGCTCGTTTTAAAATAATTGAGACATGAATATAAGTTATAAAATGATATTACAGAACTATACTTATTGCAGAAAATACCCATAATATAAAATTTGCCACCATAATTGTCTTAATCATAAGTTTCTTTACTATCTGGTACCTACTCAATGCTATATAACCATTTCTACTGCCCATCTCTAGAATTTCTGCATATTCTTCAAATAATAGTGAAGTAATTACTTAGCGAGTTTCTATTCCTCCTTCACCATCCTTGATGTGAGCCACTCAACCCTGTGCTTCAAAATGATGCTTTAGGGAGCTTGTTGACTGAGGTTTGTGTCCTGCCTTATCCTGCAGCTGTTCAATCCTGAAAAAGCACACAGAGTTCTACATAAATCAGTAACTGGTTGGCCTATTAGCTCAGACTTCATATTAACTCTTATTACTGATATTTTCCCATAATTTTTGTCTGTGTTAGACACGTGACTTGGTACCATTTTCAGTGAGGCAGTCTCATCTTGCTTTCTCTGTGTCTGAGTTCCTCTATATGGACTGCAGACTGAATCTTTCCTCTTCCCAGAATTCTCATCAACCTGCCTCTACTTCCTGCTTTGTCACCCTGTCTATATTTTCTGTCTGGCTACTGGACAATCAGAATTTATTTTTAAAATACAAGTGACAGGATACAGACCATTGTCCCAAAGCAGGAGCTGATATCAGTGAAAGCGTAGATTATTTGTTCTTTTGTTACTGCTTTCTTCAATTTGACAAATTTTGCATGTTGTATGTAGTCATTCTTGTCAAGCCTAAATATTCCTTTGCATAAGCCCACCACATTTCTCTGAAAGATTTGCTATCAATGAACAAAATACCTGATTTCCTTCTTAGAGAATTTTATATTGTGCAGCTTGCTGTGAATGAATACAGATGTCCAAGAGTCTGTTTAGTTCAACTTTTCATTTGTATCAGCTATATGTCCAAAATCCTTGTGGTAACTCTTTGGCATAAACTTGGGGGATTTGTGTGTATTTATATATANTAAATTTATAAATACCACCTTCTGAGTCTATTTAGTGTTGCTTTTATGTATATGTGTGGGGGCTGATTATTTGGTATTGAATAACCATTTAGGCAGCTATTACCTATGGACAGATGATTTTCTCTATATTCCCTAATTGTCTATTGTTTTTCTATCTAGGGTGGGGCTTTATGAGATTTTTCCCCATACATGTTGTCAAGTTATCTGATATTGTCATCATTCAGGTCTCTTTTAGACTAGCATATGGTTTAAATTTCATGTGTATGCTTTCTCTCACAGGTACAGAAGACAAAGACCTTGCTGTAGCTCTTCAGTTTTTTACAGTCTTTCTTTACTTCTGATATGATTCTTGAGCCTTAGGTGTATGGGGTTGTGTGTTAGACAATTGTGGCTGGGAACACCACAGTAGGTAGTACTTTGTATTTTAAAAAGCAATAGCTTTTTAAATAGTCTCTATTTATAGTTAAAAAAGAAGGAAGCTTTTTTTAAAAAAATAAGGAATACAAGGTACACTTTATCATCTATCTATCTATCTAATTTCTATATATCTACTATATATAAATATATACATATTACATACCTTGATAATTTTATATTATATATTCGTTGTAATAAAATACATATATGAAGAATACTGGTAGAAATTATACTAGCTTAGGAAAGTGACAGTATTAGGTTTTTTGGAGTCTCCATGTACTCAGCAATTTTTAAATAAGCACATACCATCAATATGTTTAATTGTTCAGAAAGAAGGCTAATATATTCTTCAGACTTTATATCAGTAGTTCAACTTTTATTCAACATTCAATTAAGAAAAAAACCTAATTATTTCACTTCACTACATTTTATATGGAACTTGCTATTCATTTGTTTTAAGTGAAGACAAAGCTAAGTCTATGGAAACAAAAGTTGAAATTCAGACTTTATCAAGGATGGTATATAAAATTCACTGATAAAAAATCATTTGTCTTTAGAAAGTGCAAATATTTACAGAGATCTTAATGTTCTGTGAATAATTATTGTACTTTTATCTTCTGTAGGATTTTCTTTCTGTGCTAGTTTTAGTCTCTCACAGTTTGAGTTCTTTTGTCACTGGCAGCTAGGAAACAAACAAATCCATCTGCTTATTTTGATACTCCCTTTTTAATTATGATCCGATTTCATTACCATCCCTTCACTTTCATCCCTTCAACCATTCCAATGCCTCCTCCTCAAACCCCTCCTTTTCTCCTCCCTCAACCCCTTCATTCACTTTGACTATTGACATATACATATGTGCCATTTATATTTTCATGATTACATAAATTCAAAATTCTGAGGGCTATAAAGATATCAATTATGGTATTTCCAGTCATAATGCAGATATCTACAACACAAATCCTATACCTAAGGCCCAGGTAATGTCACAGAAAACAGGGAAGAAAGAGTGTAAGAGACGGAGGACCACAAAGTAAACCATGAGAATCTCATGGATATAAAAGGGACACTATATCCATGATATTACAGCAATACTTGCCTAAACAAGGCCTGTAGAATGATACAACCCTCTATTTCTACAGTGGTAGAAAGTATAATACACAGATCAAATAATTTATCTATATATTTAGGTTATTTGTTATATCTCAATATTAGATATAATAATTAATATTAATAATATTTATAGTAATTATTTTTTGCAAAGACTTGAATACGACTTGAAATCAGAGATGACCAAGTTCAAGAGCATATACTACAAACCAGTGCCAAAACTCTACACAAATTTTCACTATAATCCTCTGTCCTTTTAGCATTTATATATAATCTGTTAGCTTATAATTTGTGTTAAAGGAATAGCATCTTGACAGACACTAGTTTAATGAGTGTCACTTAACCTCAGAGGGCTTATCAATCCAACTTAACATTTTACAGACAATATAGACAAATAGAAGATACATCTAGATAAACTAAACTTATATTTTTATTTTAGGAGATTTTCTATGTTTATAGATAAATATCATATACCAATTATAAAGACACTTTAAGTGCAATAAATTAATATTGATTGAAGCAATAAACTTTATTCATTTTTCTGGAAAACATAATGCATTGGCATGGACTATCAGAGATTTTACAAATAGTTAAATTTGGCAAATGGCATTCAAGTGAATCAATGTCTAGATGAATTTGGTTTAGTAAATAAAAGTTAAATTGACTTTGAAAGGATAAACTTTCCATTTACCATCAGCAGGTGGATGAACTCAAAATGCTTGTTTGTCAACATTCCAAGTGGAAGGAATCTTGTGTCCATTATCATTCCACCTTTGGAATATCTGCATTGATAAGACATACATTCACTCATTTTTTCTTTCTAATAAAAAAACTGAAAAATTCTATTTGTTGTGCTACATTAACATACTTGAAAACATAAATTACACAATATTAAGGTCTATAAATCATCTTGTTGTAAGCAAACAACACTGATACAAAGTATGGATCCCCTTAGTGCTTCATCACTTAGTTTTACTTCTGACCCTGCTGACCTCATAACCTCACAAAAATCCTGGCTTTCAACTTCGATTTTTGTCACATAGTAATTTCATTTAATATCTTTTATATTGAGTAAAGAAAAACAGGAAATGCTTTACAAACATTCCAGAATTCAAGAGGCATAAATAAGAAAATAACAACAACTTTCGAACTAAACTGAAGTACTTTTCCATCACCTTGGAAAAATGGTGTGTGTGTGTGTGTGTGTGTGTGTGTGTATGCATGTGCCTGGGTGTATATGTTTATGTGCTCATGTTGAAAACATTGTTTGATAGGCAGCAATAGTTTAGGGGATTGTCTGCTAAAGAGTCCCCAGTTGAGATTTCTTAACACAGAATGCAGAGGTTCAGTGAATAGAATGAAGCCATAACAAGAAAATCTTTGGATGGCAGACTGAGGAATTAGGGATTCATCTTTTAAGTCATCTGGATCATAAGATTTTGCCCAGGACCTGTGAGGCCTTGTTGATCCAAATCCCTTATTATACTGTGGTCTCTCTCTCTCTCTCTCTCTCTCTCTCTCTCTCTCTCTCTCTCTCTC
>LOEQ01006263.1:126401-154193 GCA_001685075.1 Bramus lutescens | reverse complement strand
AGAGAGAGAGAGAGAGAGAGAGAGAGAGAGAGAGAGAGTAAGTTAGTTAGTTTAAATGATCACAGAAATAAGTCAACCTGAAGTTCAAGTGGGCCATGTATCTTGCTTCTGGATCCTAACCATGTCTCTAATATTTTTATGGATGATGGGATGGTGGACCTTCTCATTAGGGTGTGTGTAACCCTAAATGTGCCTTTGTGTGCTCGAGTATCTATAACTCTAAATGTGGACCATGAGCCTTCAAATTATAAAGCTTGAGAGGCAGACTGGGAAGGCAAGAAAATACCATGGCTTTCGGCTTAGGTACTCAGGTCCACTCTTCCTATCTTAACTTTCTTATGGTTAGGAACCCTGAAAAGGCTGAGATCTAACTCAGCAAGTCTCAAAGTTTGAAGCAATATTTGTTGAAAAAGAAAAATCAAATACATCTATAAAAATTTCTTAGTTCCATTTTTTAAGCATTTTGGGGACTTTTAAGTATTTTAAATATGGCTTTCAATTGTACGTTTGCTCTGCACCCTCAAATATGGGTGGATATTTGTGGAACACAGTAACAGTACATGATATGGTAATTATTACTGTATAATAATTAATGTTAATGCTCAGTCCATACAGACTTTATTGGACACTGTAAGCTAAGAGCACTTGACTAGGCATGTGATGTGCTCTGTACATGTTTTCTAAGGTTCATGTATTAAAGCCCTGGTCCCTGTTTAGTGCCTTTGGGAAGTAACTGAACCTTTAGAAAACGGAACCTAGCCCACTAAGAGCACAACCTCTAAGAGTATTATGGGACTCAGCCTCCTCTTGTCTGTCTTTGCTTAGAGGCTCACGTTGTAAGTTAAGTTGTCTGCTCCAGGAAGTGCACCCACCATGACACGTTGCCTTCATAAGATGCCCAGAGTTACGGGACCAGTTAATCTTAGACTATAATTTCCATAGTGAGCAAAAAAAAATTTATATTTTTGCATGTTAATTGTACCTCAGTTATTTTGCTATGGTAATTCAAGGCTGAGTAATATAGAAAATATGGCTTATGCATAAGCATTTATTAGAAACTTATGTTAGAACATCGTCCTAGGCGTGCTTGGGAAATGGAAAGAGCTGAAAGAAATCATCTCGGATTCAGAACAGTTATAATCTGGTTGGCAATTATAAAGCAAACACTTCTGGATCTTCAGAATAATCTTAGATGTGTTTAGAATTTTAAGAAACCAGTCTTCTACGAGCTTATTAAAAAACAGTCTCCATTGAGCTGTCACTTGGGTTCTGTAAATGTGTACATAATGCCATTTTTCCTTTGTCTGATTAAACTGTCCTGTCTCTCAAAGGCTCTTAAATCTGGCCTCCAGGGTAAAGCCTTCTGGTCTGGCTTCTCTGAACACCAAGTGCAGCCAAGGTTATCAGCAGAACTATTGCTTTAATTATTCTTTACTTTTGCTAATTACTCTTTGTTCCTATGGAGACTGTTTTACAAGGACAGAATTGTTACCTTGTGGTTTTTACATAATTTTCTCTGAATTACTCTTTCCTTCCAGCCCTGCCCCCATTTTTTGTCTTCAACACATATCCACACTCCATAAACTTCTCAGGTAGTCTTGCAAAAAGCTCTGTTCAGCCGCCAGTTGCACTATTTATCAGTAGCTTATATCCATATGTCACTTATTTGTAGGAACTTCTGGTTGTCCCACTTGGTGGAATACACTCTACAGGGTCATTTCCTATAATACCCAACAGGGAGAGCAGGTTCACATCCTTGTTCTGGCGATCATAGGGAGAACTGAGCTGCCTGGCCTTCTTAAGTGTGCTAGTCTCTGAAGAAGGAAGTAGCCCTCACACAGAGAGCCATGACTCCACGTTAGGCCCAATCACATAATCATGCTCTACATGGCAACAATCAAGCAAAATGACTGTTCATTGTGCCTCTTGGGATAGACGTGAGGGCTTGGGATTTTGGTCGAGACCAATCTCTTGCTTCTAGCATAGGTCTACCACTGAAGTTGGGGTGTTTGTCAGAGTGTAGCAGCCTAGAACCCATGCAGATTCTGAGCTGCGTCTTACCTATGTCGGCCCAGTACGGCTGCTGCTTTCAGAATGCAAAGAGCTCCACAGAGAAGGCTCTTGCAGTCCTCCTATGCCAGAAACTCTAAAAACCAGTGTGTGCTCATGGGTGCCACTCAGTATGTAGAGAGAGGACCAGTGCATGCTCCTAGGAGCAACTCAGGATGTGGAGAGAGGACCAGTGCATGCTCATGGGAGCAACTCAGGATGTGGAAAGAGGCTGACCCCATCGTCTGCAGGTTGTGCACCATTATGTAAGTTTTAAATATTTCCATTTTTTAAAAAAAAGTTAACATTGAATTGCAGAATTATCCTTGCTCATTATTTTTTCTGATTAACTTCACATTGGAAAATACTTTTAAAAAAATCACAAAAACAAGAGACCATTTAAAGTTAAAGAAAAAGATTCATTTATAAAAAGGTTATAAAAAGGAGACAATGGAAATGAAGAAGAAGTAACAGAACCACAGACATTCCTATTTGACGAAAGTGGTCACGAGGTATTAAACACATCCCAGAGGGATAAATACAAACAGAATTGCAGTTAATGACAGCAAAAAGACACAATCAATCATCGGATTCACTCCTACACCAAGGCTCAGGGATCACTGCTGAAGAGACTGTGAAGGCCAGAAGATAAGGGAGTTTTCTGTGAGACTGTGTTTCTTAGTAATGTCAGAAGCTCCATATATAGAGTCTCACCAGTGAGACTGCCAGATCTTGAACTGAACAAGGATAGCAACGATAGGCATGCCAGGTGGACTGAGAAAAAGCCACAAGGATTCAACCCAACACAAAGAATGCCAGGCAACCAAAGAATGATGGGAGGATGAGATGTAGCCTTCCTCCAGGGAAAAGCACACCAATCGATTTGATCATCCCTGAAATCATTCATACAGTAACATTATACAGACTGAACCGGTTATATTTAGAAAGATATAAACATGTGTGTGTGTGTGTGTACACACAGGCAATAACAATTAATGGTTAAAGAGGTAATCAGTTTAAAAGAGAGCAATGAGGGGTATAAAGAAGTGGGAAAGAAAAGAGAGAAATATAATTGTATTAAAATCTCAAAAATAAGAGATAACATTCATTTCTAAAAGACATGGAAAGGAACGGAAAGAGAATGTAAACTAATTATCAGTCAGGACATAAAATTCTCTCTTCCATGGGTTCAGATAACAGTAGTGTTTCCATACCGTTGTTTTAAGAGCCATAAACACCATGACATCACTCCAGATCAGAGTTCAAAGAAGTATCCCAAGCCAGGTGTTCATGGTGGTACATGCCTTTAACCCAAGCACTTGGGAAGCAAAGGCAAAAGGATATCTGTGAGTTTAAGATCAGTCTGGCCTATGGAGTTGATTCTAGGACAGTCAAGGCTACATAATAAAATCCTGTCTTGAAAATAAAAAGTATTTCAGTAATGAGGTAAAAGCAGAGGGTTCTTTGTTTTGTTTTTTAGTTTTATTATTATGATATGTAAGAGGATCTCTCCAATGTTTTAAGTTAGTCTTCCAAAATTACTGTTTCTAGGATCCAGGACTTTAATAGTATTGAATACTAATGCTGTGGGGGGTCATAGAATAAAGTAAATATTTGTAGTTTTTATGCCAGTTGAAGAGTAGAAATATGCACTGTACTGACTGGCTAAAAATGAGGAACAAATGGCTTGTTCTTATAAAACCTGAGAAGCCAGACCTTGTAAAAAAATAACCCTGCAAAACATGCTAGCACTTAGCAAGGCATCTGCCACTTAGTAAACTTGGAACAAACACCAGTATTATAAATATTGGAATATAGTTGTGGACACATCAGAGTTACTAAATTGTTACTTGCTCACTGGTTTATTAAAAAAAATTGTTTGGAACACAGGGAACAAGAGAATTGAAAGTGGGCTTTGGTCACATATTAATGAAGAGTAACATAAAAAATGAAACATTAGCTCCCCAAATTGCTTAAATCACTAATTTCTGCATACATTTTATATACTCCAAATTGAATTCAAAATAAAGGCTCAGTATTTAACATACTTAGCCCAGACACAAATTATTAGATGAAATATCCTGCAGACAGCATAGGTTTCACCAAGATGGTGCCAAACAAGGAGATGAAGATAAATATAGTCAAGCTCTCAGATGTTTCCAAAGAGTCAGATGCTCCTTAGAGGCCTAGATGATTTAGTGATACAAATTAAATCTCAAGTTTCCCTTCTGTTGTTCTGTGAACTTGCAAGTAACAATAAATTAGGAAGTATTTAACAAAAATTGAAGAAAGAAGTTGTGGCTCCTTAGGACATAGTATGTATTGGGTAATTATAATCAAGAACAAAAGTCTCAATGACAGAATCTGCCATTTATTGAGGTATCATCTTAGATGAGACAATATTGAAACTTTTATGTAATTGTTTATTGTTTTGGTTTTAGTTTGATTTAGATTGTTTTTTGAACCCCCCCCCCAAAAAAAAACCACAACACACACACACAAAAGCCCAGGATAGCCTTGGAATTGATACTTAGCCAAGGGTGAGTGGAAACATCTGATTCTCTTCCTCTTCCTCCCAAGTGCTGGGATGACAGACCTGTGCCCCATGCCTTGCTGTCTGTGTTTTATAAAGTGTGTGTTAGAAATGAGTCTCCAAGATCCAATCAATCAACTTAAGAATCGAACACAACCATATGTCTTATGCATTGACGTACCCATCCTGATCACATCATAGATACAAATCATAGTGTGCTCATTTTCCTTTGTTTCTCATTGCTTTTGATCACATGTATGCTACTAAGTGATGCCATTTCATCCTTCTTAATGTCAAAATCACGCTACATACTTCATTGTCTTTAAGTCAATATTAGAGCTAACAGTGAGCTATGCTCTAGTCTGTAATCATTCATTTTTTGGTGCTGTGTAGCAGTTCACTGTTTAATAAGCAAAATGTGCATGTAGACATTCATGCTGTTTGTAGCTTTGGCAATTACAAAGACGTAACAAAGCAAAAAGGCTAAGTATGTTCTATTAATTTAGTACTTATTAGATAACAGTATTATACAGTAATTGTTAATGGCTCTAGAAAGAAGGTATTGTCTTGCCTCTCTCCTATTTACCTGAGAAATTTTCTCAGAATTTAAAATAGTCTTTATAGACTTCTTTTTAATTATGAGTCTTTTCAGAAATTTAGGAGACTTAAAAGTTTTTCCCGAGACCTTTTGTTTCTATGTTTTTGGGGAATAAATCACGTTCACCTAGAAATATGCATTACCATCTCTTCCTAGATTTTGTAAGACAATAAAAGAATTGAACCCTGTTGTGATTCCCTTTAAAAAGACACAGTTATTAGTCAGTTGTGGTTGCAAGCAACAGCAATTCTATCACTGGGAGACTGAGGTCAAGGCCTGGCTGAACTTTATAATAGGATGCTTTCACACACAAAGGTGAAGATAAGAGGGAAGGGAAGCGGGGAGAAAATTCACTTTTCTTTCATAATTTCCCTATATTGAGGTTTTGGTAAAACAGAAGTCTAAGATTTTATAACATTAAAATACATTTCAGGAAATGCAAACATATTGAGTATTTGCTCAGGTTAAAAAAAATAGTGAGTAGTATTGTCCAGATGTAAAGGGGAACACATATAAATTATATGTTCATATAAATTATAATTATTGGGAAAATACTGAAAAACTTACGTAAAAGAGACTTATTTCCAAATTACCTTGGTTCAACTACCTTAACAGCAACGACCATAGCAGGTAATTTTGAGGAGTGCTCTCTCTTGTTTCTCATTAATTCAGTCAAAGTTCAATGTACAAAGTACATTTTAAATTACAGACTTGGACTTCTGGTCTCAAGAATATAGTGTGCTGCTACAAAAATCAAAACTGCTGCACACCACATTGCTAACTGTTCATTCTCCAAACGTAGAAGTTAGAGAGGATACATAGATAAGCATCTAATCACCTGAAATAGTCTAGGAATTTACTAAATAAGGACTTCCTTACTTGAATTAATATGGTAATTATTCTCCCCTCACTTCTTCCCTCAGTCTCAAATGAGCAACTTCCTCAAAGTCTTTGATAAACTGTGCCTCAGCTGCTTTGGCTGACTTCATCTCCTCACAACAGCATCCTTATCGGAACGCCTCTCCTGGAAAAGCCCTTTACTGCCAGAAATCTCCTAAATGCTATGCTCGGAATTTTTTTCTCAGGATCCCACTTCTCTTTCCCAGAGACTCACCCACCGCTTTGTAGCCTTTCCAGGAACCTCTCTTCTTCTGACTTCTGCTCCTACGGTCACCCATGCCCTTCCCTCCTATCTTCTAACCAACATGGCGGCCCCCTTTCCTGCAATGTTTTCCCTTCACCCCACCAGCCTTTATCCTGAAACCACTTGCTGTGTCCTTCACAGCCCAACCAGCCTGCCATTTCCTTTTGAGGCCCCTTCTGGAAGATGCCAGTCATTTGATTTTCTTTGTTTCTCCTTTCCTTACGCCTTTATCATGGTGATTACTCAAGAGTCCTATCTGTTTCTACTCAACTGCCAAATCCTTGAGAGCCAGACGAGCCTGGATTTCATTCACTTTGCTATTTGCAGTAGGAAATCTTAGATGTTCTGTGAATGGCCAGGCAAACAAGTTTAAAATGAGATGGCCAATGATGAAGAATGAGAGAGAGAGAGAGAGAGAGAGAGAGAGAGAGAGAGAGAGAGAGACCTCTGCTCCGTGCAGCATGGAACACTCTGTCATCACTCTAGATGAACTGCGCCATATTTTTTCCACCTGTCCATATATATCTACTCATCCCCTTCCTGAACTGGGTCTCAGGAGGCTGACTGAATGAATCTTTTCATTTGTTCTCTTCTGTTTCATGCTGGGTAGCCCCTAGGATCATGGGTAAGACTCTTGCAAAAGGAAAAATGAGTGTGAGCAATTTTCTGTAGTTCTTCATAAGGGTTATTATATTAGCTTGCTATATGCTTTGAGTGACTGCCACTTCCTATTTGGTTGTTTTCTCCAAAATTTCTACAAAGTCTTCAGATTTTGTCAACATCTTTTCCCCCATCCCTGTCTCAATCAGGTATTGCTCTAGGAATAACAACACTCTTCATCAATACTTGTGACGTATACCATATATTTTCCCCCATATCCTGCTCATAGCTTTTAAAGTAACCTGCTTGTTACAGTCTTGAAATATGGTGTTATTTTGTGTTTTATATAGAAACCTCAAAATTGATTTGCAATGAATTAATGAGAATTTTGATCTATCTTAAAAGAAGAAATGGGTGCATTTCTCCCTCTCCTGTTTCTCCTTGCTATAGCAAAATGAACAAATATCACTTTTTTTTTTTAGATGTGATGGCATTTTGAGATCGATGAGAATGGAATCAGGGACAGACAGTCTACAGCCCACAGTTCTATCACTGTATTATGTTTTGGGTTCTCTCTTGGTGTGTTTTGTCACTCACAAGGGTCAACCCACTCTAGACTGGTTTCACGTAATTCCAGAAACACTTGACAAGATACATCTCCCAACTGATAGCCTAAGACTCCTAGATGATACCCTTTTAATTTTCAGATTCTAGCCTTATTATGACTGAAGGCAGCAGAATCATTACTGCTCCACTTCCCTCTCACCAAGCACCCAAACTCTGGGATGTGGTACATACTTTTTGTGGCATTAAGTCCTTATATAGCACTGAGATTGACAGCACATCTTTATCTCTCTGCTTCTTTTACATATACTGGCCCAATTTCGTACTTGTGTGCATTTTTTAATGGGAGTGCTACTTAATACATTTCCCCTGAGTCTTCCTTGAATATCCTGCTTCTGAAGATTCTAGATTATGACAAATGCACTACAGATTAAGTGGGAGTCAATTCAGTAGAGGCTTCTGGGGCCACCTTTTCCAAGACCAAAGGACATGTAAGAGTTAAAAAGGTAAACAATGGGGGAAGGACTCAAGGTGATAAATGTTAAAAGTACAAAGATAAGCAGTCTACAGTGGCCTGTAAGGTGTGTAAGCACCAAGTATGGACCCTGTGAGATCATGGATGGCTTTTGTGCCACATTTATTGTTTGTGCTTTAATCATCTGGCTGGGAGAAAAAAAAATGTTTGCACTTCAGATCCTCCATCCTGCTGACTGTAAATATGTGAAGCTAGCTAGTTGGAAGTCTCCTGCCAAAGTGAAGCAAAATGTAAGTCATTGAAATAAAACACAGACTGGAGAAATAAAAAGTAGAATTGTCTAATTCTACTAAATATGGGAATTAAAGGAGAGGAAAGAGCCACAGAGGACTCTAAATTGAGACTAAGGGGTAAATTTGGCACCAGAGCACACAAAAGCATAAGAGGAAATGTACAGCCAGCAGCTATAACTAAGAATGTGGGCATCGTGGGAAACCAGGAAGACGGGGTGATGAGGGCAACTCCTAAAGGAGAAGAGGTCACCACATACGTCCGTGAAAAGAACAGCAGTGTGAGAGAAAGGCCTTGGAAGTACTGTAATGCCCTAGGGAAGGTTTGCAATGCTCGCTCCACTTTTTATCCCAGGCTGCCCTCTCTCTGTCTCACACATCACCCAGAGATTTATGGACACTATCCTAAGAAATTGTAAAGTTCTTTTAATAGTTTTATGCCCTCAACTTCTTTCCTGACTTGAAATCGGTGGCTTTTAATTAGAAAATATGCAATTCTCTTCTCAAAGTCTAGAGAGGACCACAAATAGAACTTCTCAGTGCTTTCTACATAGATGTATGCTTAGCCTGAGAAAACAGGAAATGCCATTTACATACTTACATATGCTCCAAAATAAAACTCGCTCCTGACATGTCTGCACTCCTCTGTGAAGACCCAGCCATCTCTTCAGTATCTCTTTAAAACAAGGAATAACCAATTCTGCAAATGACTTGTGTGTCCAAGGAGGCTCAGAAACAGCCCTCTTCCTCAGCTACTATCAAATTAGTCACACACCAAAGCGAACCATGACAGAAGTGCACCAGAAGCCTAGAAGCATAAATGTCGAAAGGGTAGTGTGAGGCTGCTTCTGGCCTTCACAGATGTAGCCGCATGGTCTAAAACAGCACTACCACCAACCAGACCAGATGTCTTGCACACGACACAGATCAATTTATTGAGGGTTTCCTTATGCCAGTAGATATGTTCAATGCTTTCCTGATATTTTCTATTTAATAATTATTTAATAATCAAAATAAAATTTGAATACCAAATTATAAAGTTTTATTTTTTAAATAAGGCACATAAGACCAAAGAAGATTTCAAAGCCACATGATACATGTATCAATACTGTTAAGTAAATACTCAAAGAAATATGTTAAAGTAATAGCTGTACTCTCTCACATTTATTGAGTTTCTGTTTACCACAGCCAAGGTGAATAGCCTAAGTGTCCATCTAGGGATAAACTAATGAAGAGGTGTGTGTATGTGTGTGTGTGTGTGTGTGTGTGTGTGTGTGACGCATGTATGCACATGTACACAATAGAATGTCATTTGGCCAAAAAGGAAGGAATTCTGTCATTCATGACTATATTGTAATCCTAGAGGACATTAGACTCAGTGAAATAAATGATACACAGGAAAGTAAATCCTATGTGGTCTCACTTATGTATGGAGTCTAAAATGCTTAAACTCATGAAATAAAAAAAAGCATAATGCTAACTGGCAGGGTCTGAGGAATTGGAGGTGATGTTCATAGCATGTAAACTTCTTTTTGTACCCTTTAAATATAGGCTGTTCAGTCCATATAATGTTACTTGTATCCATGTGTCTTTTCAGAGCTGACCACTTTGAAATGGACAACCGATTGGTGTACTCATCACTAGTGGATTGACTTTTAAGGGAAAAGAGAATTGCATGTCTCTACTCAAAGGCAGATTCCTGTGTTTTGACTAGGAAGCAATAAAGCTTTCCCTTAGTGGCATGCTAAGTCTCTGCACTATTCCCTCTTCTAAAAAGATAGCTCTAACGTCACTTAAGAGATGGGCTGAAACTGGGGAATGAATATAACCCATTTCTAGCAGCTCAGTTCCAAAGATGCTCACCTGAAGGGATTAATGTCCAGACTGAAACTGTCTGAGCAATCGCATATAGTCCAGGCAGAGGTGCTCATTTAGGAGGAGATAAGAAGCTAGAGACCCCTTTCTTCCTTCTGTCCTCCTGGCAATTGGACCAAGGACATTCTTGGAATTATTGGGGATCTTGCAGGGAACCCTGTTCCCTAAATTTACCTAAGCCACTTTCTGTCTCCTGTTCTAATCCCCCCCCCCGTGAAGTGGTGGTGTTTAAGGAAGTGAGACATGGTTCTATCTGGTTTCTTCAGCATAAGTGAGGTTGCCAGCTATAGTAACTGGAGGATGCTCCAGTGTGTTCTCTAGAGGATCCCAAAAGGGTGTCAATTGTTCCATTTACACAACGGCCACATGTAGGGAGGAAAGGAAGTGGGTGACTAGTGCCTGGATAGAGATGTACCAAAAAAAAAAAAGGCTAAATACTAAAGTTTAATGTTGCAAGCCCCAGGCAGATAATCAGAAAAAAACAGCATGGACATTTTTAAATGCATGAGTTAAGTTTCCTTAGAATCTCTTGATATTGGCTCACAGAACAAATCCTCATTGACTTTTCCTTGCTGTTTTTTGTTTGTTTGTTGTTTGTTTTGTTATGCATTGTTTTGTTTGTGGTGGGTAGGAAGCAGTCTTCAAGGCTGAACTCAAGAATAGTGAACCCGGGATTCACTTTTAGGTGCTCAGGTATGGTTATAATAATAGTGTGAGGTTCCTTTCAGGTTGCTTCCACAGAGGGAAAGGAAGGAGAGATAGAACCACGTTTTGATTTTAGGTTAAAACAATAATGAGTCCATCTCTCTTTGTTGCAGACCCTTCGTGTAATTGCTGCAGTGTTAACTGAACCAAGGTCATGATGGCCTATATCTGGACAACATTTTCTTTATTAAGAGGAATATCATCACTGATCAATAGCTCTCTAAATAACATCTCATGTGTAAGTCTAATGTCCTGGGAGTATGATACCCTGAACTATTAAAAAAGACACACCAATAATTTCAGTCTTCGGTTACACTTTCCTGATGGTGTTCAAGACAGTGTAGTTGGCCAAAATTAACCTTATTTTGGTTTGTTTTGCTCTGTTTTACTGTCAAGACCAGTTAAAGATCTGGTCTTCAAGGATCATTTGTCTTAGAAGGAACTCCTGGCTCATTTAGCTAACTTTTTAACCAGTCGTTCCGTCTGTTGAGAATGAGTCAGAGCCCTTACTTGACTGTGGCTTTGCTTGGCAGCGCTGAGGACATTTTCCTCTGTTTGACTCTCCTCTCTGCAGAGTGTACTCCGGTTAAAATCTGCCCAGGAAAGTCTCTATAGCCTCTCTAAGGAGAGATGACTCACCAGAGCTGTAGGACATTTTAAGAGATGTTTGACAGTCCCCTGGGACCTGGCAGATATTGGAGAAAGGTTCAAGAAAGTGTACCTTTTAATCATTATAACTGCATTAGTAGAGGGCTTCAAGTATGGTTATTGAATCCCAGAAGAACAGTTACATCAGGTTGGTGCTTTTAACTTTAGTGCAATATTCAGATGGATCATGGATAAAACCAAATAGTTTAAGATAAGCCTTAATTAGACATACGTATTTGGTCTTTTAAGCCAGTACTCACCAGTTATTACCAAGGCCGATCAATAACTTTAAAGAATTCATTGATTTAAGTAGAGGTTTCAGTGAACTTTGGCCTTGGAAATTTTACTATTATATATTTATCATCTCTAAGTCTCATCTTTTTATTGATTTTTATTAAGCTCTATATTTTTCTCTGTTCCCTCCCTGCCTCTCCCCTCCCCTTCAACCATCCCCCAAGGTCCCCATGCTCCCAATTTACTCAGGAGATCTTTTACATGCCTGATATAATGTCCTCAGACCTGCATGACTTGTCTGGATTTCCAGCTTTGCCTTAATCCTTCACATTCTGGAAATATGCAACCATCTTACAATAAAGTCTTATCATACAGAAATCCCTCCTCACTAAAAATTCCTTAATGTCTACAAGTTTTAAACATTTTCTTCTTCCTCTTTCTAGCTCCATTTTGTCTAGTTTTATTTCTTAATAGCATGAAAAATGACAATATTAACAAGTCTATTGAATCATCTTACAAAAGGAAAGTTGGATCCAGACTACATACATAATATAATAAATATCCACACATACCGTTAAACTCTGAGAATGTGTATGTTCCCAAGCAAACCCATAGAAAACACAAGACAGACAAAAATTTCTTTCATGTTTTTTACTGTCAAGAGATTGATCTGTCATAGTCCTGCTTTTGGTTTTGAATGAATGCAAGTCGTAGAGAGATATGGCATATAAATAGCAAGATGTCATCAAAGGGATGTTTAGAACATCAAGTAGAAAGCACCTGAGAAAGCCCTGTTAAAACTCTCATATTGGGCCAGGCAGTGGTGGCCCATGCCTTTAATCCCAGCACTTGAGGGGCAGAGGCAGCCATATCTCAGTGAGTCCAAGGCCAGCCTTGTGTACAAAGAGAGTTCCAGGAGAGTCAGAGCTGTTACGCAGAGAAACCCTGTCTCAACAAAACAAACAACAAAAAACCCTCTCTTACTAAGAACCGGACAATAGTGTCCATGCCTTTAATTCTAGCACTTCGGAGGCAGAAGCAGGTATATCTCTGAGTCTGAGGCCAGTGTGGTCTTCAGAGTGAGTTTCAGGACAAATAGGTCTGCACAGAAAAAAAAAAACTGTTTTTTTAATAAATAAATAAATAAATAAATAGCTCTCATATTGGAGTTGTATTTGAGATATTTTAGGCAGAAGGTCCTATCTGTTCTCTCTATGGATGAGTTTCCTGTTAGTCATTTTTATTACAGGCATCTTTATATCATGGTACAAACAATAGTAAGATTTAAATTTGTCAAATATTTTTAATAAAAATAATGTAATAAGATGGTAAAAGTATACAAGCATAACTTTAAAGTAGAAAAACCTGCATTTAATTCAATACTGCTAGTATGATCCACATCTCTTGTGCGTAGTTTCATGAGGAAACATCAGTAAATGTCTATTCACCACAGATAAGACAATGACAGACCAAAGAAATGATTCTAACCAAGTCCAGCATGGTGAGCAAATAAGTTTACTGAGATTACAAGCAGAAACACAGGTGACTCAAAGGTAGAGCCCATAGCAGCATGGGTGACAGGGATATTAGTCTATATCCATGAAGGTCCTTATACAAATTGCAGACAGTGCTAGTTGAGTCTGTTGCCCCCTCTACCTCCCAAATTGTCTGGGAGCATCTTGTGAATCTTATAAGTTTCATGAACTTACTGAGACTTGCAATTCCCCTGCAGCCTCTAGGAAGAAATACTCCACAACAGTGTCCTTAGCCACTAAACATAGTCTTCTTTCCATTTTTTGTCCTGGCAGCTTCAAGGTCAAGAGAGATTTGTAGATCAGGAAAAAGATTATAGGTTCCAAAACTCAAACATTCAAGAACTTTAGTTTTATTCTTTATCACATTTGAATCCTAAGTATGAACCCCTAAAAGAACAATGTAGAAAAAATGTAATAAAGTGAATTGTACCCAAAGGGGGTGTTTGAAAAGTGCTATCAGAATAATGAAAAGGAAAATATTCTGAAATGCCAAAAAGATGACAAAAGCATTTTTTTAGACAATTAATCTCAAGTGTTGGCCAAACTGATGATGAAAAAAAAAATGGTACCAACATAATCCCTGAACTGAAGCAACAAACTGAACACAGGGTAAGGTAAGGCAGTCAAAGACAGATGCTCCAAGCTGCATGAGGTAGTTCTTGGGATGTACTTTTAGTGCCCATTTCTGAACTCCAAGCCTAAGTAAAACCAAAAGGATGCTTGCACAGAAAAGGTACTTAGGGTATACATACTCTATTCTATGCCCTCATTTTCCTCGGGAGTCCTTTGTTCTCATGAGATTTTAGGATGAATTTTTGTAGCCTAGAATCAAGGCCTCCTGGGCAGAGAGTAACTTCAAGGAATACATCATTAGCCTGTTGTCTCTCTCTTGCCAGTGCTGACCCTTCTTGGGTTTAGGATGAACATTTTCCGAGAATAGAACATTTGGGCTAAATGAGAAAAACTCTTTAAAATTGCTGTATTGCTATGTTGGGTTTTCTTTATAATTATGGTTGGGTTATTCCATAAACTTTGCTGCTGGGGTAGTCTTACTATGGCAGTACAGTTGACTAATGTGTTATTCATCGGAGAGAATGGCAAGCGAACTACGGGACTAAAACTCCATGTGCTGAAGATGATGGTTAGGTTTTCCAGAAACTTCTGGTTGGGTTTTCCATAGGAACTGGCCTACAAGTGAAGCAGAGTTTGAGGTGCCCTAGAAATAGCATGAGAAAATGCCTCTCCAGCCTTATTTCCAGCTTAAATAATGAGAACAACTATGTGCCGAAAGGGAACCGTTTGTGTTGGACTCAGCAGTGAGAAAAGGGAAAGAAATATGGAAAGAACAGAACAGAAGTAGGCAGAGTATCTGGAAATTAAAATGAATTCATACATGGATATAGAAGTTAAACAACTTTGAAAACCATAGACTTGAGAAACAATAGTGCCCCTAATCTTGAAAGCTGGGACGAAACCACCAGCATTTGCCTTGTAAAGTGAAGCTACAGAAAGCATCCATCCGAGGCCTCATTTAAATCAGAATTAAATGTATTTGCATCTTACGTTTATTGCAAAAAAATTAATTTGCTTCCATATGCACATTCTGCTGCTGTCTTCAAAACTCCTCCCACCCATGCTTATTGGAAGTAGGAGAACGGGCTTTACAGAGAATGAGGGCAAATAGACTCTGAATCAACTTAATCAATCCGCTTTCACCCACCAAATGCCGCTGTGTCTAAAATGTTACCATGCCCTCTCTGAAACATGGACTCTGTGTGTTTTGTACAGATAGAGTACATTTTACTAAGCTCACATAGTGTTTAATACATAAATCAACAAATGGCCTTACATTAGTACAACACTACTTGCCTGTAACCTTCAGAGAATCATATCAAATGGTGTCACTACACTGTGATCCGCCTATTCGTCCACACCTTCCCCCAATCCCAGCAACCACTGATCATTTAAGTAAGTGCCTTTCCAGTTTTGCCTTTTCCAGACTGTCACATAACTGGAATTCTCTGATGCAGCCTTTCCCAGGACTTCTTTAACTTGGTAACACACACTTTGATTTCTTCCAGGTCTTTCTACTAGCTTCATAGTGTGTCTCTTTTTCATGCTGTATAATATTCCATTGCCTGAATATACCATTGTTCATTTCACCATTTGGCTACCATCATATTCTTGGTTATTTCCAAATATGTTCTTGAAAATTAATGAAGCCATTATAAAATTGGGGTGTTAAATTATCATTTATATAAATACCAAAAAACATAAGAGTTTTAAAAGACAGCACTGATATCCCAAAGTGATCATACACTGTATTCCCACAGAAGTGAACAGGGTTCCAAACCTATACCCTACCCAGTGTTTGTCCTTACTGTTTGAAGTGTGGTCATTTCAGCAAGTATGTAATGGCTTGTTATTGCTTCTTTGATACCCCAAGGGCATGACTTTCAGTAACTTTCCAAAATCTGGTTTTTCCTGTGAATGTGTTCTTTGGCAAGGCAACTATTTTCAATAGTTTATTCATTTTTAAATAAGGTTGCATTTCTTTTAGTGTCTTACATTTTGGCTTCCTTCTTTAATACTATATAGATAGAAAACTACAAAATCCCATTCATTGTGCCACCTTTTAATCCAACCTAAATATTACTTGAAAAACACTTCAGATAAAATAAATAGCATATTTATTTCTTTAATACTATAAATTCATTAACCAAAGTTCTCACTATTAATTCATTGAATGTTAGGTACATATTTCCTTAAAACAGCCCTTTTCATGGACTTCTTGCAAGTTTTTCTCAACATGTCTATAGACACATCTAAAGGTTCCTTATCGCCTAATTTAGTGATTTTGTCAGAACCTTTAAGACAGTGATAAAGGAGTTAAAGTTTCATATCACCAACTAATGATGTCACACAGAACTGAATAATTTCCAAAACCAAAGAAAGTATAGGAAGGCATTACAAGGTAAAGGAGAAAACTACATTTTCTGCATCTGTGCTTCTTTTTTGCGTCATCATAAAAAGAAACCTCAGATTTCTATAGGTAGAAGTTGAGAAGTGGCTGCAATTGCATGTAGACTGAGAATTGTGATATATCAAGTATTGACAATAAGCACTTAATTCTTTGTGATAGGGGGCCATGCATAGTCTTCTGGTAACATAACTCAGCTCACTAAACTCCTATAGGATCCCTTTAGTTGTTATGACAAAGTTTCCAGACACTGCCAAATACAGAAGATGAAGCCTGTATTTGATTGTACATAGGTAATAAAAGGTTTTGGGGGGTTAGTTTTTGTTGTTGTGTTGTTTTGTTTTTAAGAAGAGATAACAAGGAAAAATATACTGCATATGTTGCCTTTTATTCTGTATAAGGCGAAAAGATGAACTGCATAAGGAATAATCAGTTGCAGATAAATCTGTCATTTTGTTCAAAGGACTGGTCAAGTCGAACATGGATGAAAAATGTGGGTTCTGTGGGTTTTCATAATAACTGACTCAGAAGCACAGCTGAGGAACACAAATCACATGACAGAGTCTATCACTGCTGAGCAGCACAGAACAAAATGAATCTTACACCCAAGCAAAAATGACGCTTCTTAAATCTCATCTGCCCCATCCAGCTCCTTAAATGCATTCATGTTTAGGCCTTCAATTTTATCCCTTTACCATTGCTTTATTACTCCAATGGACACACATCAGAGGACATGGCATCAGAGTAGATGGAGAAAGACACAAGTCAGGGAATGGAAATTCAGGTGTGAACCCAAAGTTTGACTAGATCCTTGGATGTCATCTTCTTTCTCATCTGTTTCTTTTCCTCCCCTTGGAAGAAGATAATACTACAGGGGAGGATGCATTGTAGTTCTCCAGAGAACAAGAACCATGTGCTGAAGAGTCCATAATCAGCTAGAAGAGGAAAGGGGAGGGTCACAGCGTCGTTAGAATTTCTGGAGTTCAAAAGCCCAAGAAACACAGCTCCACATTATCAAGGTCAATCATATCACTGGATCAACTAAGGCAAATATAATCTCAACCATCTCACAGACACACCCAGAAACACCTTTTAACAAATTATAAGATTGTCCCTTAGCCCAGTCAAACTGGTGGATAATTTAACCACCACAATAGACATGATCTAGTGTTGACTTAAAGAATTAAGTGTACATCCACTTGGCAAAAATCTATCAAGAACCTACTGGGCACTTAACACTGTTCTTTTCATGAAATTTATAGGACAGTATCAGAGAGTCAAATGTAAATAAGGAAATAAGAAATAAGCGAGAGTTTCAAATGAAGACGAAAGAACAAGGTAACATCCCAAGAAAGGAAGAACCAGGTGTGATGTGTGTTCAGTCTATGGTATCAGCTAGACCTAACTCTTGGAGAATACTAGCAGGCTCGCTAGCTTTTGATACATTTCTCTGCTTTCTATAATGCTGTATAAGTAACTGAATGAAAAAAATAAAATAAAAGGAAAGCTTTTAAAGTATGGAAATTTTTATTGTAATTATAAGGGAGTAAGTAGGAAGAGGGAAGAGTCCAGACTGAACATGTCTGGCAGACTAATCTGGACCATGAGAGGAGACAGACAGAGTGATGAGGGGGGAAAGGAAGTGTCTTGGTTTTGATACCTAACAGTTACCATAAGATGAAATGAACTCAGAAAGTTTTAGCATACAATAAAAGCCATTACGAACGTTGTATTAAAAATTATGTAATTCATAGTGTAAAGTTTGAACATGATCAGTCTCAGTGTTTGGGTGAATTGTTTAAAACCCCTGTCTCAAGAAACCAACTGTAGATTGAGCCAAGAATTACACCGTTGGTGCTGTATTCAGCAGGGTTTATTTCTGAGAGTGCACAGGACTCTACGATTACATATACCCCCAATTGTTCTTAAGGGTTGCCAGACACCTTGAAGACAGGACCCATGGCTAGTAACTCATTTCTTCAGCCTTTTAAAAATTATTGTAGAATGAGCCAAGAAGTCACTGAAAGTGTATTTTCTGCTGTTTTCTTTAAGGGGTCAATTCATTTTTTCTAATTTTCTCTCCTTTTCCCCATCCCTTGTTAGATCTTATAGATAAAACATACTTAATTTGGAAGTAGCCTGAACAGGCCTCCATTTATAACCTAAAAATAAAAGACTTTAAAACAAAACCAGACATATTTACTAACAGCTTCCTCAAAGTTCAGCACTTTCAACAACGTCCTGTAATTTCATTGATCAAATTAATTCAATTTTAACACCTAAAGGATTCTACGAAAATCCTAGTTTCAATATATTTTTTTTAAATGTTGAGCCTGGATAGCTTGCCACATGCCCAATACTCTTCCAGGTACCTTATACTGGATGCTGCTAGTGTGACCTTCATTTTATAGATGAGAGCATGAACATAAAAAGATAAATAACTTGGGTTTACACAACTGTATAGTCACGGAAAGAGGACCTGAAACCTCAGCAATCTGAGTCCCGCATCTACCAGATTAGCCCTTGCAGTACGATGCCTGAACAAAGTAAACAATCTGCTTCAGGTCTCAGTGTTTTTCAAGTCACATGACTTCTCTCAATTGGTAATAATGTTGAGACATGGGTCTGTGAAAACTCCAAAAACAACTGATACCAATTTTACTATTTATTACTCTCATAAACAATATAACAAGTCTCTAAGTGTAAGTATTTCTGGCCCCTCACAATGATCTCATATGTGGCTGCAGTTTCACTTTGTGTTTGGTTTGGTTTGGGCATAGCCTTAGTGTAAATAGATTGCGTGATACCATAAGTGAACTGTCTTAGGAGAATTTGACAGTGGTCTTTATTAAGAGCACTACGCCAGTGTGTCCGTATTTTTGTTACCTGTTAGTACATAAGATCGCTCTCCTGGGAGGGAAGGAAAAAAGTGAAGTCAGCAGGAATATGACAGAAGAGAAAGTGAAATTTACCAGACACTTGCTTCAACACACATAAGAAGGAGACAGAGGTACTCTGGGAAGGTAGTATTAGAAAAGGGCTATAAAAACAGAGGCCCCAGAAATGAGAGAAACTGAGAAATGACTACAAGGGGAATCGGGGTTGTTTTTCATTCCAGATTCACCATGTTTGATCATGTGTGTCTTCAAAGGTCTCAAGATGAACATAATGAGCAATGGTCGGCTTCCTCACGGCTGCCCTCCGCCCAGTCATTATGTTTTATGAACACTTGGGCTGTGGAAAGGATGGAATGAGGCAGTACATCGTTTCAACAAATCCTTTTCTGGGTTTCTGGGAAAAACAGATAGATTGGTGTACTTTGTTCAAAATGATAAATTTTTTGCATAAGTACTTTAGGGAAAGGGATATAAACTGGTCGATTTGAAGAATATTCTGCATAAAGCAGCAAATTTTTATGTTATGTAAATATCGCTGAAAGGAAAGATGTGTGCTGAAGTGGACTGACTCTAATGTCTTTGGAATAAAAACATGTTTACCTTTGAAAAATGTCCTATGAAGTTACCTATAAAGAATCCTACTGTTATTTGAGATGTTAGCCTCCTTGTGGTTTGAAGAACTATCCAGGTTGAAGGAAACTCAATGGAAGTTCCAGCTCAGTTAGAAGAAGAAAAAAGTAATGAAACTGGGAGTAAGGAAACACTGTATATTCGAAGGAAGGTTCGTGTTCTTCTCTGGGGATGGAAACCCTTGGCTCCAAAGATCTCTTGGGCATGTGTTATGTGTCTGTCCCATGCAGCTTCATACTCTCATGGGTTGTGATATCAACCAGAGTCAGTCTATAGATGTCAGGTTTTCCTAAAGGAAATTCCAAACCCCAAAGGTACCAATCCCCACTCCTCTCTAGATTTTTCATTGTTATATTCTGTTTATGCTTACTGTATTTTTATAAAGAATAAGAAGCTACAAGGAAGCTGTCAAGCATGCTCAATAATTCCTGTACCTAGATCAGAACTAAAATTAACTTTTGCCTCCCACCCTCATTCAGTGTATTTGTCTTTACTTTGGTGAGATCAAACAAAATCCTACATCATTTAAATGTCTTGGTATTGATCTAATGATTTATCATGATCTTCCAAATAATATCTCATGATCTTCTAATGGTGATTCTTTGTTTATTTCTGATACTTTACTACAACACTGCAGTGGTTATTATGTATTATTCTATACACAAGAATGAGAGGCAGGGAGGGGAGCAGAGAAAAATTTAGAGCTCAATTAAAAACAATAAAAAAGAATGCTAGGTAGAAAAGAAAATATATGTGTATGCTCATTCTATAATCCCATGTATCTTATTAATATATTAGTATGTATTAAATAACATAAAATTATAAAATATTTTTCAAAAGGAGATAACAACTATATCTGGAATGTTTCTTTCTATTGTTCTTCACACATAAGAGAACATGTGTAGTGTTCTTCAGTACATAGTTTTCTGATATTAGAGTAGGGAAATTGAATCTTGATACCAGTCTTAATTTCATTGGCAAATGCATATAGGAGTTTTTAGATTTAAAAAATCTATTTTGCAAATCCAAAATGTTTCAAAGCTAGGATGATAATCATTGTTACTGGTAGCTTTTTCCTGGAAGAAAGCTAGACTTTAATTTGTACCTCATTCTTCTTTCAAGTCTGAAAAGGCATCTCCCTAAATCTACCCATCTTTAAGCACAGGCTCAGTTGTGAACTCTGAATTTTGGATTCCACTATGTGACCTCAGCATCCTTCATTTTCTGCCTCATTATTTCATCATTTGGTTCACAGTCATACTTCCAAGGAGTTATTTTATGTCTAGTAACTCAAAAATTCTAGTCTTTTTCAGTTTTCTGAAACTCTTCCTTATGCTACAAACCTTATGATACCACATGCAGTTTCCAGACACACATATGGCCCAGTCAGAGCTTTATTGCTGTCTCGTTGTACAAACAGAAGAAAATTCAGCACTAAAGCTTTTGAAGCTGATAACAATGGTACCTCCTTGAGATGTCTGTTGTAAGAAAGAAATTAAATAATATTCAGAGAAGGGCATAGCCTCAGACTTACCACACAACAGCCAGTTAGCAGAGCTATCCCTGTTAGTGTTGACATTCTTGCTGCCAAGCACATTTTACACTTCCGGATGGAAGGTTTCTCCTTCTAGGTCTAGCTGAAGAATATACAACACAACACAGTGGTTCTTTAATAGTTTTATTGTGCTTGTTTTTTCAAGTTTATTTAGGTTACAGAATCCTGAGAGGCTGAATTCTGGCCTCTGCCTAAAGCATTTCCACCTCACGTCCTCAGTTTGCTAAACTTAGGGTAAAACGGGAATTCACCTAATTCATTCCACACCACAGAATTCATTCTTGATAAAGACAGTCTGTGACCACCACCACAATCATTAGATAAATTAAAACAACCCTCCTACCAAAATATATTCCATAGAGTTGTAAATCATGGACTTCAACACATACAAAAGTTTGTCCTGCCAGTCTTATCAGAGTACACAACAATGTGTTACACAAGTTAGTGATTTTATTCAACTAGCACTTATTCAGTACTAACCAGTTGCTAAGTGATGCCATGTGTGTTTCAAGAGACATCTCTTTCTTGGTCTTGTTTGGTGGCAGCAAATCACTTAGCTGGTCACCAAAAAAAAAACAAACCAAGTCACTGAAGCTCTTATATGATGATTCTTTGAACACAATACAGCATATGTATTTCTTGTCAGAGGAAAGGCTGTCACCTTGCAGCTGATTTATTGATAACACATGGTAGGAAAGAACAACCAGAGACTAAGAGAAACGAAGCAGGGACCACCAAAATGGCACTTCCACCAAGCCTGACAACCTGAGTTGGATCCCCAGGAACATATGGTGGAAGGACAGAGCCAATTCCTGCAAGTTGTCCTCTGACCATATGCAAACAATGGCATATCTGTGCTTACACATAGGATAAAAATAAATCAAAATGTGCTTTCAAAAAAAAAAGAAAGAAAAGAAAAACAACATGCTGTTCTGGAACTCAGCAAGCAAAGCCTTCCTTACTTTTGAGTGACAGGAAGAGGCAAAAGCGGTGAAGCAAAACAGAGCAGATTATAGTGTGCTATGTGGGATTTAAGGACTTACAAAGTGGTGAGGGCTGTAACAACGATAAAAAAAACAGGATAAACCACAAGATAATATTTATTTTCAAAGCCTCAAAAGCCTAAAAAGCTTTCTAAATGTAACTGATGTCCAAAAATAAGTTAACTTTGCCTTGATTCTGATTTAAACACCACAAAGATCATGAAAGAAAATCCCATGGACACCCTATAAAAGCATCAAAGCATTTTATGCAGCATCTTTTTTTTACTGAGTCCATAGGCAAATCGGTAAGTGTAGAATGAGTGAGTGTCTGAGGGTAAAATGCATGAAAACCAATCACAATAAGATTGAAAAGCCTTACAGGAGAGCTGCACCGTGTGAGAACTTTTAAATGCTCATAAGGGAATTAAGATCAGACTGGATATGAGAGCCAATGTATAAAAGCTTTTAGTCTGATTCCTTCAATTTTCAGATAAAGATCCTGAAGGAGCACTGGTTATGAAGTATGTTCTTAAGCTCCTTGCCCTTGTCAATGGACCAGGGCATTACAAAGCTGCTGTGGAATATTAGTTTAAGATGTGTTACATTTGTTTATGCTGTGGAGTATTTGTTTAATGATGCAGAGATGTGTTGCTTTCTTTTATGTTGCATTTGTTTAACTCTGTAAAGCTATGTTTCTTTGCCTGTCTAAAACACCTGACTAGTCTAATAAAGAGATGAATAGCTGGTTTAATAGGTGGGCAGGAGAGAGGAATGGAAGAGGCTGACAGGCAGAGAGAATAAATAGAGGAAAAAGAGAGAAAGAAAGGAGGAGTGAGAAAGGAGAAGGACAGGAGGCTGCCAGAGGCCAACCAACCAACCACACAGCCAGTCATGGAGTAAGAAGGAAAGAAAGGTATACAGAATAGGGAAACATAAAAGCCCAGAGGCAAAAGGTAGATGGGATAACTTAGGTTAAGAAAAGCTGGCTAGAAACAAGCCAAGCAAAGTAAAAATAAACCTCCATTTACTTATTTGGGAGCTGGGTGGCAGACCCCCAAAGAGTAATAGTAACAAACTATACACAACTTCAAGACAACCAAGTGTAGGCTATACCTCAATCCACTGCACAAATAAACACCTAATATTTGAAGGCACACTGGACTCACTACATATAAATGGTTGAGATAAAAATCTTAAGCAAAATCACTATAACCCATCCAGAGTTCAAGTGAGACAATAAAAAAGAATTTATAGAAGAAACAGTACATAATTGGTTCAGAAGAGTTTTAAGATCTTTGGTAAGTAAAAAGATGAAGCCAGTAATTTGCAGCTTATATGTGAACCATCTCTAGCTCAGATTTCTCCCTTGTCACTGAGATTGTAAAATGTTAATTATTTGTCCAGAACTTCTAAGCATATCCTCCCTTCTGTCAAGTGTTAGATAATTTAATAAAATGAGTTTCATATTGGACAATAAGGGGCTGGAGAGAGAAAGATTACTCAGTGCACTTTTTGTAGAGGGCCTGGGTTCAGGTCCCTACACCCATGTTGGGCTACACATATGTACCTGTTACTCCAGTTCTAGGGCCAATGGCCTCTTCTGGCCTCCATAGGAACCTGCACACATGTGGCATATGTGTATACACTCAAACAAATAAACATATACTTTGTGGTGGTTTGTGAGAGTGTCCACCATGGAAGGCATTCATGTATTTGAATGTTTGGTTCCAAAGGCGATGGAACTGTTTGGGAAGGATTATGAGAAGTGGCTTTGTTGAAGGTGGTATGTCCTTCCAAGTTAGCTTGTTCTTTCTGCTTATTAATTGTGGATCAGATGTAAATTCTTAGCTGGTTCTCCAGTACCATGCTTGCCTACCTGCCTACCTGCCTTCCTTCTGCCATGCACCCTACCATGATACTCATAGATTCACCTCAAATAAACTCTTTATTCTATAATTTGCCTTGATTTGGTGTTTTCTCACTGTAATTTAAAAGTAACAAAGATGGAAGCTGTGAGTAAGTTATTGCTGTGAAAGGTTATACTATACTGTATTCTTTGAGGAATCTAGAAGACTTTGGAACATTCGACTAGGAAATGCTTTAAGTGGTACTTAACAAACCATCCTACTAGAAGCTTGGAAGACATAGCACTAAGAGACATGTGGACTTTAGAGACTCAGCTCAGGAAGTTTGAGAGGGTAAAAATATTACCAACTAAGTTAGAGACAAATCTTGTGATATTTTAATGAATAATGTGGCTGCTATTTGACTTGTCTTAAAAATTTACCTGAGGCTAAACTAAATAAATTTGAATTAATTTCAATGGCAGAGTATGTTTCAAGAATACTAATACTGAGTGTGTGCTGTGGTTATTAGGAATAACCCTTATTTTGGGTTACAATGAGAAAAGAACAGGCAGAACAAGGGGAAACACAAAATGAGGAGAAAATTTAGTGTTGAAACCCAGGGTAAAAGTGATGAATGGCCTGATAAAGAATTGAATAAAGGGGTTGCTGCCCTCAGGGTAAGACCCCAGACACCTAAGCTTCCAACTTGCAAAACAAAAAGGCTTAAGAAATGATCTATTCCTAAATACAGCATCAACAAACCAAAGCTTATACAAATGTAATTCAAACAGAGGGCTAGGTTCTATGCCAACCTGACAGCCACATTGTTCTGGTTTTAGAGTCATGCAAGGTACAAAGAGTAAAAGGGGCTGCGGACTCTTTCTCTGAGGCTAAGGAAAACCACTTAAGTCAGGTATGTGACAGAGGAGTTTCTGCACAGAGGTCCAGAGAGACCATATTTAAAGTTGTAAAGGTGAATTCTGAGTTGCATTGGAGGATGTTGGAGGTGCCAGAGCCATGGAATGTCTGCCAAAGAGAACTGTAGACAGGGGGTAGAAACTACTCAAGAGAAAGAAGCATATTACAGTTAACAAAGCAGTGGGGGAAAGACATCTAAACCCTTTGATGTGAGACTTGGAATTACAGAATTTGGAGTTTCTCCTGCTGATTTTTGGACTTGCTTTGGATTTCATTACTATGCCCCATTCCTCCCTTTTGGAATGGTAATTGTGCTGGCTAGCTTTATACCAACTTGACACAAGGTAGAGTCAGTAGAGAGGAGGGTATCAACTGAGGAAATATCCCCAGAAGATCAAACTAGTGATTGATGGGTGAGGGCTGGGGCCATCGTAGCTCACCCCTGAGCTACTGGTCATAGGTTGTATAAGAAAGCAGACTGAGCAAGTCATGAGGAACAAGTCAGTAAACAACATTCTTCTATGTCCTCTGTATCAGCTCCTAACTCCAGGCTCCTGCCCTGGTTGATTTCCCGTCTTGACTTCCTTCAATAATGAATAGTGCTGTGGAAGTGTAAGCCAAATAAACCCTTTCTTCTCTAAATTTCTTTTGGTCATGATGTTTCATCCTAGCAATAGTAACCCAAATGAAAACAATATATTATGTGCCATTGTACATTGAAAGCATGTAATTTGCTTTTTTGTTTTGATACAATTAAGAGATTGCCTTGATTCTCAGAAGAGACTTTCTACTTTAGGTTTTTAACCAATGCTGAGACTGTGAAAGACTATGGTGAGTATTGAAGTTGGACTAAAAGCGTTTTGCCTTATGGTATAGCCACAAGCCTGTGGGGACCAGGGAGCAGAATGTGGTGGGTTTTAGTAAGAATGCCTGTCATGGGCTTGTATAATGAATGCTTGTTTCCCAGTTAGTAGAACTACTTGGAAGTCATTAGGAGATGTGGCCTTTTTGGAGGAGGTGTGTCACTGCAGGTAGAATTTAAAAAGCTTGAGCCATTCCTGGTTAGTTAACTCTTTTGGCCTTATGCTTATAGATCAGGTTATAAGTTCTCGGCTACTGCTCTGGCATCATGCCTGCCTGCCTGTCATGGTATTCATGGACTCATCTTCTGAAACTGTTGCCTTGGCCATGGTGTCTTTATCTCAATAATAAGAAAATAACTAAGATATACATAAAATAATTTAAAGAAATAAGTCTAAATAATTAAGCTAGTTGTATAAAAAGTACCTTGTGACCCTATATTCTTCATTTTTCCCTCAAATATATTTCCCCAAATTACTGACTATTATCCACCAGATTGTCTACACTACTTATTGTGTTTGTGTCTTTCCTTTCAACTCATATCACAATATTTGAGTGTAGCAGTCAAATATTTTAATGAACTAGTGAATAAATGGCTTCCTAAGGATCTTGTATATGTATGAGTCTTCTCATCATTCAGAAGATTGTTAATCAATATTCATTGATATTATATGAATATTCAGAGATGCACTATAGTGTGAATGAATGATTTCTCTAGCTTTATCTTCTCACATAGTGATATCACTCGGTAAATTGCTGGTGTGTAGCCACACTATATAATCACACCATAATGCTAATCTTCATAGGAAAGAAAACTTCTACTTACAAGAAAAAAAAAACAAAGTTTAAAAGACAATTCTTCTAGTGCTTTCCACATTTGATTTCTGTCTAGAGTTCAACCATCTATCTTTCAATTAAAATGCAATTGCCCAACCTACAACTTTATTCTTTGTTCATATTCTAAACCTAGCATTATCCTAGAAGTCTCCAAGAATGTTGGAAGAGATGGGACGTGCAGAACTCCTTATGCTGCATGACAGCACACAGAGTTTCTTCATGATTTGCCCACTCAAGTCCACAATGAAAAAACAGGAAGAAAAAGCCACTTCTAAAAATAATGTTATTCATTCTAAGTGTCCATTCATTCTCTCAATCCATACTAGAATTTATTTCAAAGCACACTGTTATTTTGATTCACAGGAATTTTAGTATGTTAGGATGCAGAGGATTAAATTTAACTTTTCTCATAGTGCTCCACCCCAGGCTTCAAGGTTTAGCCACTAATGCCCAAACTTAACTACAAGTGAGAGCTATGACATAAAGTAAGGCTGTGGCTCTCAGGCTGGCTCTAAGTGAGTCACACAGCAACCAAACTACTCAGATATAATTACCTTTTTTCTTAGTTTTACTTCTATCATTTTCTTCTATAAAACACTCATGGAAAGAGCTTTCTGAGCAAAAAAAAGCAGTCAAGAACACACTATTGTCGAACTTTTCCTCCTCAGCATAAGTAACTCTGGCTCTCTATTATAAAAACAATGTTATCTTATTTGAATGGATAATCTTACTGTTCCGTTTATAAAATGTAGTTTGGAATTCAGAAATTCTCTGATGTAATGAACCATGTCATGGTTTGGATCTTATCTTTCACCACCCTCTCTGTCCCTATCCCAAACTCACATGTGTAAGGTTTGCTTCCCTTGTTCAGAGGTGGGTGCCTGGGAAGTGATTGAATTGCAAGAAATTTGACTCCATGGATGGAATAATCATTTGTATATTAATAGATTAATGAGCTTTAGGAGAAGGCTTTATTATAGAAATGATGATAGATAGATAGATAGATAGATAGATAGATAGATAGATAGATAGAT